>BLSH010216864.1:515409-533630 GCA_018402905.1 Glandirana rugosa | reverse complement strand
TGAAATCTAACAGCAAGGGGCACCTTTAAGTTGCAATGGATGATCATATGGGGGGGCATCTGATAATTGCAATCAGACGGGAATCCCACCAACCAGAACCAGCATGCAGATACTAGTGTGTCCACAGACTCATAAGATTGCTACACACATTCTCCAATATGCCTATTGATCTCTATCAGCAAACAGCCAATTAAAAAGTGT
The DNA here is from genome assembly GCA_018402905.1 of Glandirana rugosa. Lineage (NCBI taxonomy): Eukaryota > Metazoa > Chordata > Amphibia > Anura > Ranidae > Glandirana > Glandirana rugosa. The sequence goes on along the minus strand of BLSH010216864.1, from coordinate 533,429 downwards.
CAATGGATGAGGAGGAAGGGGGACAGCTTGCCACAAAATTAGGTGAAAAGAAACATCCCCACAGCGCCCCAAATCCCATCTCCAATGGACAACTTTGCACAGCTTACAGCAGACGTGCCATTCTGCAGGAAAGGCTTAGTTTGCCATAGAAACATAATACCTGAGCTGTGACACTGAACAATAGAAGAATGTACAGTGCACAGAATGCCCTGTCCAATGGGGATGGGGGTGCCTTAGCAGAGTCCATCAAGAAGATGATGGAGGGCCAATCCATGAGAAAGATTGTGTTTTTTCCCGGGGTGCCCAAGGAGCATTCCAGTGCCCATCACACCTCTGCCACTCTGCAATGCACTAAGACCTAACAGGAAAAGGTCTGCATATCACTGCTGACGGGGATGCTTGCTTGTCAGGGACAGACCCCAGACAAATGGCAGCCATAACCTTGAAAAAAAAATTTCAGGCACTATTTTGTTTATGTTTTATATTTTTATGCTTGCTGGGTACATATGCTTATACTAGACTGTACAATTGAACTATTTGTCATATAAAGGGGAAAAAAATGGGGGAAGAAAATTGGGACTTTAAATGAAGCCATGCCCTGGTAAGGCCATAAGCTTCCATCCCTGCCTTGTAAAGGAAACAAATTTTGCAATGTTGCAAGATTTGAGAGGAGAGAAGTGGGACTTTGATTGAAGCATGCCAGGGATACACAATAAAATGATGGAGATGTTCACAGAAAATTAATTTGTGGATATAAATATACTGATGCATATAATACACAAACAATATCAATCATAAACAATAATACAAATTCATAACAATGCGTATAAATGTGTTAAGCTCAGTATTGCCCCATCCATCAGGTATTTAATATACAGACTGGTAAGTATATATACATAGACAGGTCTGCATGGCCAAGGACCTCATTGTTCCCATTGAGGTTTAATGTATAAAATGCATAGAAGGTTGAACCCACGGCAGCTTTTAGCTCTACGTACGTTTCGTGGCATTGAGCCACTCGTCAGGAGCAGGCTCGTGGTGTGTCTAAAAAAAGATTAATATAAGATCAGCAATTGACAATGTAAAAACATTGGGGGTATGGATCCCTCCACAAACTGTGCATGCAACTTACAACACTCATATGATGGTGATACACCATTGGGGCCAAGGCTCTCCCACTGCTCTCCTCCCAAATCTTGCAACATTGCATGATCTATTTGTCACTTATATATTAAGCAAGCACTAAGAAAATAGTAATATATACTGATTATATTATTATTATTTTTTTGTATAAGTGCAGCTGCTAATAGGGGATAGTGAGAGATATTCAGAATGTTTTATGACTTTGATATGACTGCATATTGCCACATGCCCAACATGCCTTATGACAAATTCAGCTGTGCATGCTTAGGAGAACTCATCTTTTTGCAAACGGTCCTAGCTGTTTTTGGCCTGAAAATGATGAACATATTTACTCTAACATAACAGAATATGCCATGTGGTCATTATAGAGAAAAGTATGTTTTAGTGAAGTTATTTAACCCTCTTGTGACCAGAGGTTTTTTTAAAAGTTACAAATTCAGAAATTGATGTTTACATATTTTTTTTTGTTTTTGTATAAACTCTTTACAAAGAAATACAGTACAGGCTACGGTTATGTTATTCCACGTTAACTAAAAAGCCCAGCACTAGCTCTGCTCCTGCAGACTAAAAATCTAAATGGGAAGGCCTCTATTAGCAATGGGAAATAGGATACAGCAATTTGTGGTTTTAATCTGGTATTTTGCACTTTTGCAATGCAGGCTAATCGGATGTACAGTATTCATCCCATGATAAACTTGCTTTCTGCAACTGATAAATATTAATGCAATATTTAAAATGTATTTGACTAAGCAAATACTAAAATACATTCAGAAAAAAAAATTGTCCTAAGCATAACAGATAAAACATATATACGCAAAATACTATACATTTCCATTAATTATTTATGATTGTTACATTTTCCTACACATATATTAACCTCTTTTGACATCATTTCTTGCAGCACAGATTTTATCTTGTGTATCAAAAACATTTTTAATATGTTGGATTATCAGGAAGGCTTGGCTTTTTTATGCCTTATGGAGCTAAAAAGCTTATTTCAAGTCTGCAGCCATGAGTGAAAATCTTATTTCACTGCTGGCAAATTTCAATTCCTGAACCGTAGCTTCAAGTTTCCCACAAGTTCCACTTGATAGAAAAATGACGCAGCTGTCCACATCAATACCAGACTATGAATATGTAAGGTGGCATTGACCTATTTATTAATCAGAAAGGATTTCAGTTTTAGCCACAATGATTGTTTAATTAATTACCTCAGAGCTACTGAGCAAATGAACTTCTGCCATTTACAGATAGTATTATTCTAACTTAATTTGTTCAAACCCTCAATTGCCAGCAGTTTTTGATTGCATTTTGTACTCTGGACTTGGCAATTTGCAGAAAAGATTTCTTTTCTTTTTTTGGATGTTTTGAGGTCTTTGGAGATAAAATTCAGCCATTTACTTATTACCTCTAGATAAGGCATGCTATTATATTTTTACTGCTCAGCAGGCCTTCTACACTTCACCCTGGAACATGCGACACTTCTGGAAAAGCTTTATGCTGTTAACTGCACATTATGTCACCCAAAACTTACTCCAGGGGAAAAGTGTACTGAGAAGTGGTTAGTGCGCAGAAGGGGAGATCCATAAAATCTTTTACTTGTTAAGTCAGCTGCCTTAAAAATTCATAAACATTGCAAGCTATGCATTTAAACGAAGTTGTAAAAAATGTGTAACACATCTGCAACATAAATGAACTGCAGTCTGATGACAGTACGCCAGTACAGTTCAGGAAATGGCTGTTTGTTAGTACAGTGCAGTATGCAGCACTCTGCTGGAGATTATTAAACATTAAAGAGCCAGTAAAACCAAACAACTATGTTTGTAAAGATGCTTTTAAACTTTTGATTCTGTCTGAATTGTGACTAGGTCCATCTGCTATACAGACCTGATTTCTGGGATCGGGAATCAGGGTACCTGAAATCCGGTCATATGCTTCAACCACTTGATTTTAACGGTTGTCTCAGACAGATATCTGATGGAAACTAACTTTAGTCAACCAAAAAAATTTAGGTAAGGATTGCTTCTTAGCAATGAAAGAGATTACCCATACATTTAGGACTTCAAGGCAGTTATTACTTTAAAGTATATTTAAAGCAAACCCAAATGGGTTTTGGGCACAGTGGGCAAATGTTAAAACCTGTTTCAGGTTTTTATTCCTGCCTGCATCTCTTCTGGGTTGATTCACCCTCTCCGTTTTTCCTGATGGGAAACCCAAAATGTTACAGTTGTCACCAAAACAGAAGACGAGGGGAACTCTTCCAATTGGGCTACCTCCACAGTTGACACATGTGTTAAAGAATGTTCCCTCATTTTGGAGAGGTTTCCACGTATTTCCAGGATCTGCCATAATTTCCAAGAGGTTCCCTCTCACTTTTAGCTGTGTCACTAGGAGGGGTTTTTATTATTGCTCTCCCATTGGAGGCATGTCCCTTTAATTTCTTACAGACATCATTTCCTAATATTTAAAAAAAAAAATGTTTTGGATTTAAATATACTTTAAGGAGACTCTGTCACTGGACAGAAGGAAGAAACTGCACATAGACATGCACATATCTGCAGCAGCCTTACCTGCTTGTCACAATTGAATCTTAGGCTTTAACATTTCCGAATAATATCGTTGCTTGGAAATCAGGGCAGATCATGCCCTTCCAACCTCCTGTACAGTCCTATTGGCCAGTGAGACTGCACATTATAGAGACCAATAGGCCAATAGGCAATAGGAATCTATGAGGGCAGGACTAAGTGGCAAGCACCAACACCAACCAGAAGTGTTAGAGTTTTGCCTGTCAAAACAGCCCATCATATGGCCGTAATGGTTTGGGAGACTGCTGAAGGTTAATGCAAGCACCTCTAGGTCCATACACTTCAAACATACAGCAGCTTGCCCCATTTTCCCTCTGTGAGTAAAAATTTCCCAAAAAATATGGGCTCTTTCAACTTTGAAAAAGCTATTTGCCTGACTGTCATGCTGACTTTCTGCTTTAAGTACTTTCTGAGTCTTTGAACTGGAACAAGTATGCTGATGAGGAAATCAAAGTGAAATCAGGTGTACTTATCTGTATATTTGTTCCCAAGTAAGTGATTCAGACCATGAAAGTGATAAGTGCAACTGTTAACGGCAGAATGAGAACTAATGGCAGTCTCTAGGTTTTAAGCAGTGTTAAACTCAACACCAATAATGTTAGCAGGAGTGAGGGGGAGAAAATCTGGCTTCATTCCTCTTCCTCTGTCATTGTACAGCATGGGGGTAGTAAATGGGGGATATTCACATAGAGCCCGCTCTGTCTCCTGACCACAGCAGCTCTGTCCTTAGGGAAGTGGAAGGAGTAGGGGGGGTGGACAGGAACAGGAACACAGCCCATACCACACACACAACTGGTGGGGGAAGAAGGGAGAGCAGCACTATAATTGTATCAGACAGGTAAAGTATTAATTAGACACCTATCTATAGGCTACTGTGGCCTCTGCAAGCTAAAACCATGTTTTTCATAATAAATCCTTCAGCTTATGCATCCTCACTATGGTCAGGAGCCTTTCTGATTAGTCCTTGATCATTAGTGAGGACCAAAGCCATCAGTCACTGCTATGTTTTACAGCTATTAAAATACGTTTGGATGGTGATAGTCAAAGACATTTAGTAATGCATTCACAGCATAAGGCATTGTGCTAAGGAACATTTATAAAGGGAGTGTGGGCAGGAAGAATTTAAAGCCTCATTTTTTTTTCTTTAAAACCAAAATATAATCAGACAGTCTGAATTAAAACATATGTTTTTAAAGGTCTTTTTATTTCCTATGGAATTGTGGTTTTAACAGTAGCACCAGCCTGGAATTCAGGATCCTGGTGTCAGTTTGAATATAAAATAGCTGATGGCGGTACCCTGTAAATGGAGAGTAATCTTCATGACTATGCTGATTTGTGTCGGACCGCAGGAGATAGACTGCCGCTCTCAAACAATGAGCATTGGTCATTATCTTCAGCTTGCTGCAGGAATGCTATGTTTTAATCTGGTGATGAAGGGCTATTAAATAAATGATAAATCTAAAATATTTTAAAATGTTTGTTTCAATAGACCCTCATTCATTTAGCTTTTTTAGTAAGCCTGTCACAAAACAAAGGAATTCAATCTCAGTGTTACCTTTAGTAGATGCAGAATGATCAAACACACAATAGAAACAGCAATAGATACTTAAAATTGTTATTGAAGAAATATGAGGACTGCCATTTTTGACCTCCTTTTGAAAATTCTTGTTGGCTGACTATCCCCTCGCTTTTCATTTTGTATCACTAACAAGTATAAAAATCATGAAAGTCAACAAAAGGCCAGATATGCTCATCTGCATAGATGGATAGTTGGTCCAGGTCAATGAAAGTACTGAAGCTAGATGGTCAGCAAAGCAGTCAAACTGATAGCATTTTTAGAATTCTTTGCAAGTGAAATTTCTTCCGATTCACTGAGCTCTGGCGAAGTCCGAGCGCTTTCACACTGGAATGGTGCACTTGCGGGATGGGAAAAAAAGTCCTGCAACCAGCATTTTTGGGGCGGTGCAGGAGCGATGTATACAACGCTCGAAAACTGCCCCTGCCCATTGGAATTAATGGGCAGAGCTTCCAAAGCACCTGAAAAGAGCTACAGAAGCGCCTTAACACTGGTGCTAGTAAACCAAAAACCATGTTGTTTGACAACAAAGTTCAGCTGAGTTAATGCATAATAAAATCAACAGCAGGATTAAATGATTGAATTGATAAAAAATGAACTTTGGAGAACAGTTGGTCACTAGGGATGGGCCGAACGGAGTGGGATCCGAATAACGAACCCCATTAAAGTCATTGGGACCCGAACGTCAAAAATCAAAAGTGCCCATTTTGAAGGCTTAAATGCAAGTAATTGGGCATACAATGGTTATAGGGGTCCAGGGCCTGCCCTGGGGGACATGTTTCAATGAAAAAAAATGTTTGTAAAAAACTTCATTTTTAAAAGAGCAGTGATTTTTTTGATTTCTAAAGTGAAAGCATAAAAATGAAAAAATCCTTCCAATATAGTGCCTGGGGAGTCCCCTTAGTCTACCTGTAAAGTGGCAGATCTGTACCATGTCTAGAATCTGCTGCAGCAATAATTGCATTTATAATAAAAAAATTACATTTTCCCTGAATGCTGCCTTTACTTTGCTCAGCAACAGCTAGGGAGCCAGTGTGTATGATGAGGCCACAATGTAGTGCACTGGGAATACGATTAGAGATTTTTTGGATAAATTCTGGTGTCACTTTGACTTTGGATAGAAGTAACGGATGCAGAAAAAATGGGCTTTTCGGTGTCGGTGGTGACTTCACACCATAACCCTATAGAGGTGCTCTTCATGAATTGGCCTTTCTGTCAAAAAAATGCAATGATATGCACTTGTCAAACAGGTGCAGAAAATTTGGTTTTTGGGTGTCGGCGGTGCCTTCCCATTGTAACCCTATAGAGGTACTCTTGATAAAAGCAAGAATTAGCCTTGCTGTATAAAATTGCAATTATATGCACCTGTCAAACAGGTGCAGAAAAATGACTCTTTGGGTGTCAGTGGCGCCTTCTCACCATAACCCTAAAGAGGTGCTCTTGGTCAGGGCAAAAATAATTGCAATGAAATGCACCTATCAAACAGGTGCTGAAAAATTGGTCTTTGGGTGTTAATTGTGTCCATGAAACCTATACCAAAAACATTCTTCCGGATGAAATGATTGAACACCCTCAAGGCTAGGCAGCCTTGAAGTCCTGCAGAGATTCCACATCCCAAAAACACTTAATCAGTGACATCGGCATCTGGGGCTTCATAGCTGGTAATCCAGGACTGATTCATTTTGATAAAGTCAAACGGTCCACAGAGTCTGTGGACAGACGCATTCTATGATCAGTAACGAAACCTCCTGCAGCACTGAATGCCCATTCTGAAAGCACGCTGGATGCAGGGCAGCCCAACAACTCAATAGCATACTGGGCAAGTTCTGGCCAGTGGTCGATTCTCATGACCCAGTAAGCCAGTGGATCGTCAACTGGAAAGCTCTCCATCTCTGTTTTGGTCCCCCGAGGTAATCATCCACCATGTAATGCAGACGCTGCCGATGGGATGTGGAAGCTAACAGCCCTGGGTGGCGAGGACTAAAAAATTATGAAATGCATCACTTAGGCGGACACCTTCTCCAGCGCTCCTCTCTTGACCAACAAAAGACTCAAAACGATGTTTTTCATGACACTGTAACCTACTGGAGTCCAGAAAAATGTTCAATAAAATCCTCTTTAACGTGTCCTCAAGATATTTAAATTTCTGCACTCTCTGTGGGGACGGGATGAGTTCTGAGACCTTCCCCGTATAACAGTGGTCAAGGAGGGTTGCGAACCAGTAATGATCCTTCTCCTTTATGCCACGTATTCTTGGGTCCTTTCTCAGGCTTTGAAGCATGTGGTTGCCCATGCACCTCAAATTTGCAGAGGCTTGAAAAGCAGACTCCTCAAGTCACTCAGGATGACAGCATCTGGAACTTCCTCCTAGCCATGTACTACTCCCAAGGGTCCTGGGGTTGGAAAGCCATCGCTTACAGATTGACGCATGCCTTCCCCTTCTACGAAACTGGCAGAATTCTCCTCCTCATCCTCCTCCCCTCTCTCCTCCTGTGTGCTCTGTGACATAGGAATGATGGTGTCTGGATAAAGTGGGCCTTTAGAGGTAAGGAAGCCCTCCTCTTCCTCCTGCTGCTCTGCCTCCAGTGCCCCATCCATAATGCCACGCAGAGTCAGCTCCAGCAGGAAGACAACAGGGATTGTGTCACTGGTGCATGCACTGTCACGGCTCACCATCCTTGTGGCCTCCTCAAATGGTGACAGTACAGTGTATGCATCCTTAATGATCAGCCATTGGCGTGGGGAAAAAAAGCAGAGGCAGCCTGAGCCTGTTGTTGATGGCCCTCTATTGCATGTATAGCCGCTGCAGCTTTGCTAAAGTCGAGTTCCACCTGGTGGGCATGTCATAAATCAGGCAGTTTACGGGCAGGTGGAATTCCCACTGAATTTCAGCCAACCGAGCACTGGCTGTGTATGACCACCTAAAATGGCTACAGACTCTTCTGGCCAGCTTTAGCACATCTTACAACCCTGGGTACGTATTTAGTAAATGCTGCACCACCAAATTGAGGACATGTGCCAGGCATGGCACATGTGTCAACTTTCTCTGTCTAAGGGTGGACAGGAGGTTTGAGCCATTATCGCACACCACCATTCCTGGCTCCAGCTGGCATGACGTGAACCACCTCTGGGCCTGTCCCTGCAGAGCTGCAAGAATCTCTGCTCCGGTGTGGTTCCTGTCCCCTAGACACACCAGCTGAAGCACTGCATGGCATCTGTTAGCCTGATTCATGCAATAGCCCTTTGAACGCTTAGGGGATACTTGATGTTCATAGGATATTTCTGCAGAGGAGGGCATGGAGGCGGCTGTGGAGGAGGAGGAGGAAGAGGGGGTAGAGCTCACAGGTCTGGCATCATCACCACCAGCTATATGGAGACGTGGGGGCACAACAAGCTGCAGCACCGAGCCCTGTTCTGCATCCTTCCGAGTTGCAAGCAGCGTTACCCAGTGTGCTGTGAACAAAATATATTGTCCCTGCCCATGCTTGCTGGACCAGGTGTCAGCAGTAAGGTGGACTTTGCGGTTGACTGCCTTGCCCAACGATGCCAAAGTATTCCCTTCCACCTGATGGTAGAGAGATGGAACGGCCTTACGTGAAAAGTAGTAGCGACTGGGAACCCGTCATTGTGGTACAGCACATTGTGCGAATTCACGGAAGAGTGCAGTATCCACCAGGCTGAAAGGCAGAAGTTGGAGACAAGCTTGCATTTAGACGCTGGGCATGTGGGTGACAGGGGCTGTATTTTTTTCCCACTGCAGCAGATGGGGCAGAGAAATTGGCCGGCTACAGTCTACAGCTGGTGGTGTTCTGTTGGCAGATGTGCTGCTAAGACCTGGGACACCCTGTGCTATATCATCATCCCTATCAGTGGAGGCTGCTGAGAGGTCCTGACTCGGTATAGCAGGGGTAGACTGAAATAGGTAAGGAGGAGGGACATATTTGTGCCCCTTTTGTGTGGCTTTTAGGTACTCTTGCCAACGGGCTGAGTGGTTGGTTGTTAAGTGCCTTGTTAAGCATGTGGTAGCCAAATGGCTGGTGTTTTTGTCACGACTGATGTGCCTGAGACAAAGTTTGCAGATAGAAACAGTGCAATCTGCTGCAGATGTGCTGAAAAAGGCCCAGACAGCTGAGCTTTGGGAAGTGGGCCTGGAGATAACAGCTGCAGAATGTGATAGAATAGGGTGGCTGTTCTCTACTCTTTCTTGATGTCGGCCTCCTTGGGGTTGTGCTGCGTCACCTTCAGTTTCCTCTTTTGCTCTATCTGGCACCCAGGTCGCATCAGTGACCTCATCATCATCTCCATCTACTCCATCTTCATCATCATCATTACCACTGGAGACAACTTGGCAATACGCTGCGGCTGGGGGAACATGAATGCCAATTTGTCTACCAGTGTTCTCTCCTCTCTCTAGGCCCATGTTCCTGTCATCCTCAACCTCAGAACCAGCATCTGAATCCAGTAATGGCTGGGCATCATCAAGGTGCAAGTGGCTGACGCTGTGGTCAAATAACTCAGCTGACTCCTCCATGGCTGATGTTGGGGCTATGGCAGGAATAGATGTGGACAAGGAGGAAGGTTTATCCACTCTGGCAATTGCAGGGGACTGCACATTTGTCTCTGCTTGCCTGACAGAGGATGATGAGGATGAGGAAGGTTTAGTAAGGGTCCCCCACCTCCTCTGCATGCTGTGGCTGGATAGCATGGGCAAACTCACTAAACAGAGGAAATGATGCCCTACCTAAAGGACTGACCACCACGTCCACCTTGCTGGCCCCCTTATAGTGCCAAGGGAACGTCTGCCTCTCCTTGTTGTCCTCCCAGACATTATTGGGAGGGAGGGCGCGATGCTTATTAGCAAATGTAAAGAAGAAGTGGAAATCTGTATGTAGAAGCACTCTAATCAATGTAAAGTGGTGTTTGGTGCACTTTAATTTGAGTACTCACACTACACAGACACACTCCACGGATACACTATAATATACTGCAATATATTGCGTCAAAGGTACAGTAAAGCACAGAACTATATGGCGTTAAATTGGCAGCAACGCACACAGAAGTAAATGGTGTTTAACTTGCAGTAACGGACACAGAACTATATGGTGTTAAACTGGCAGTAATGCACACAGAAGTAAATGGCGTTAAACTTACAGTAACGCACAAAACTATATGGCATTAAACTGTCAGTAACGCACACAGAAGTAAATAGTGTTAAACTTGCAGTAATGCACAAAACTATATGGCGTGAAACTGGCAGTAATGCACACAAAACTATATGGCGTTAAACTGGCATAAACGCACACAGAACTATTTGGTGATAAACTGGCAGTAATGCACACAGAAGTAAATGGTGTTAAACTTGCAGTAATGCACAAAACTATATTGCATTAAACTGACAGTAACGCACACAGAACTATATGGTGTTAAACTGGCAGTAACGCACACAGAAGTAAATGGCGTTAAACTTGCAGTAACGCACAAAACTATACGGCGTTAATCTGGCAGTAACGCACACAGAAGTAAATGGTGTTAAACTTGCAGTAATGCACAAAATGATATGGCGTTAAACTGGCAGTAATGCAGAATAAAACTATATGGCGTTGAACTGGCAATAACGCACACAGAAGTAAATAGCATTAAACTTGCAGTAACGCACACAGAAGTAAATGGTGTTAAACGTGCAGTAACGCACAAAACTATATAACATTAAACTGGCAGTAACGCACATAGAACTATATGGCGTTAAATTGGCAGTAACGCACACAGCAGTAAATGGCGTTAAACTTGCATAAACGCACACAGAAATATATGAAGTTAAACTTGCAGTAACGGAATCAAATATACGGTGTTCAACTGTCACTACACTGACACTATCTGAACTGTCCCTACTCTAGCTATACACTAATGTAAAGATTAGTGACATGGTCTCACTACACTACACTGAAACTATCTGAGCTGTCTCTACTCTACATATACACTGATGTATGTATGAATGACACGGTCTCACTACACTACAGTGAAACTATCTGTGCTCTCCCTATTCTAGCTGCACACTATGCAAAGCTGAATGATGGTCCTCCTCATTACACTCACACTATCCCTAGACTTACACTAAATTAATATTCTACACTGACAATTGAAGCACAATAGCACAGTATAGCACACTAACTAATAGCACTGAACAGAGCCATGTTCTATCTCTCTCCATGCAAAAATCACACTGAAAATGGCTACCATTGAAAGAATACTTTTATACTGTGGGGTAGGAATTAGCCATGATTGGACAAAGTCATGATGACAGTGTTCAATCATGACTCTGACAGTTCTCTGTGCCCTGATTGGCTGAAGCTTTCACTGCTTCAGCCAAACAGGGCTTGCAATGCACTGTTCAGCGCTGCAATGCATTGCGGTCAGTTCGGGGGATCGAATAAACATTTGAACGTCCCGTTTGTTTGGCCATTCGCTAAACTCCCCGAACAACCAAAGTTGGGCCCGAACTTATGCTTGGGCCGAACCGTTCGCCCATCCCTATTAGTCACAACCTAACATTTTCATGAATAAAAATGTATTAACATATTCTGGATTTTTTAAGATGGGCCCTCAAAAATGATTCCATCATACCTACAACAGTTGAAAATAAAAAAGGATATGTTAAACCACACATCCAATGTGCCTTCATTACTGATCTTTAAACTTTCTCCTACTCTAGATCAGTTTTAGAAAGTGTAAATGTCCATTAGCTGTCTTATCATCAGTAACATCAGGAAAAAATGGCTTAATGCATATTAATGCAGTATGTGATAGATATTTTCATTCTCATGGGAAATATTAAATGTCAAATGATACCACCCACACACACCTCTCCTGTCTGGCAATGATTGCATTTTGGAAGCGAGACTCCTACCATAAGACACAAATATTTTAAGTCATAATTTTCGAACAGATTTGATTATATGTTGTAGACAAACTATGGTTTTGGCTGTGCTTTATCTGAACATAATGGAAACCCTAATGTTATAAGAACAACAACCCATATTTGACTTATCTTTCAGAAGGTACTATATGGTTTATGGATTAACACCAATGTTTATTCAGTACATTGATTATATGTTAGAGTGCAGTGAGTTTTGTAATGTGCTTATTCTTGCCAACAGATAATCTCAATTAAAGGGGTTGTAAACCCTCACAGTTTTTCATCCTAATGCATTCTATGCATTAAGGTGAAAAACCTTTTGTACTGCAGCACTCCCCCCCCCCTTTTTCTTACTTGAGCCCAGCCGTTCAAGCGGCAGGGACGAGCACAGCAGCTCCAGGTGCTGTCTCAGGTCCTCATTAGATAGAGTGATAGCAGCACAAGCCATTGGCTCCCGCTGCTGTCAATCAAATCCAGTGACATGGTGACATGGGAGCCGGGGTGGGGTCGAGTCCTGCTGTCTGTGTCAGTGGAGTGCCCAGTGGAGAGTGCCCCCCATGGAAAGCGGCTCTCCGTGGAGGCACTCAAGAAGAGGAGGAGCCAGGAGCGCCCGGGTGGGGCAGAAAAGGAGGATCGGGGTCATCCTTGCACAGAGGAGTAAAGTATAACATGTTTGTTATTTAAAAAAAAAATCAAAGTAGTGACAATTAACTTGACAGTAACTCCATGACTGATATCTCTACCTAACTGTAACATTTTTTTCTGTATTAATAAATACCCCACTTGTTTTTTTTTTTCCATTTAGAGATTGTGGTCATCAAGTTGATAATTGAAGCATTTGGAAGTACTATTCATGCAACAGGTAAACCAAAGGTTGTTGTTATCCATTTTCAAGCCAAATGGTTTACCATACCCAAGGTTGAAAGGAAAACCAGTGTAAGGTAGGGTGACCAGACGTCCCCAGTTTCAGGGGACAGTCCCCGGATTGACAACACTGTCCCTGGACCAAATATGTCCCCTGATTGGATTTGAACAGGGGCCCAAGCCATTTCAAAAACAGTCAGTGCATAATTAAAAAACAAGTTCTGAATTACACACCCTCTCTCTGCTGCTCCTACTAGCTGTGGGGAAGGGGGGGGGGTAATTCCCACTCCCATGTTCTTCTGCCTTGGCTCAAGTCCCGGCCAGCCGCCTGCCTGCCCAGATCCTTGCCTTCCCCAGCAGAGTAATCTTCCTCTGCTCAGTTCCGCTCCCCACCCAGTAGTAGCCGGGGCCCGAAGAGAGGCTGTGAGGTGGGCAGTGGTGGTGACAGGCAGAGAAAGGCAGCTGAGCTCAGCTGATAGTGTCCAGCAGCAGGCACAGAGGGGAAGTGGATCTGATTGTGGGGCTGCCAGTGCCTTCAAGGCTTCAACACAGGTGTGCTTTGGGGATGTCTGTGAATAGACTGCATTGCATGTCTGTCTCTCTGGCATAATGGATGGTATCATAACTCACAGGCAGCAGGCATTCTATCATGGCTCTAGCTGACATTGCACTGCCACAGTGTGTCACATAACATGGCTGCTGGGACAGGGATCTGTGTCTTCCCTTAGTAAAAGCAACCCCCCTCCCCACAGTGAGAAAACACTTGTTAGGAAAACATTTAACCCTTTGATTGCCCTAGATGTTAACCCCTTCCCAGCCAGTCTTATTAGTACTGTGACAGTGTATATTTTTAGCACTGATCGCTTTATTAGTGTTGCTGGTTCCCACAAAGTGTCACTTAGGGGCTAATTCACTATATTGTGAATATGCGTTCTCGCGACACTAAAAAAATAATGCCCATTAAAGGCAATTAGCATATCAAATAGGCGATCATGTGAACGCAGAATCCCGTTATTGCCGCGAATATGCCTTCTTAATCGGCATGTATGGGAATAGTTGATGTCAATTGGGCTTGAACCTGCAGAATCCATTGAAGGTTTGTATGAACATGATTTGCTTGAAAAAGTGTATGGGAACTACCGCAGCAAAATGGAAAGCATAATGCTGCGTACAATGCAAGGTGTGCTGATAACTTCTGTAGGATCTGAACCTGGAGCTGTAAGCTTTGAACGTATCGGAATAAACCACTACGCTATAGAGTTGACCGCAACCAGCCAGAAAAAATACATTTACTAATCTTGTATTCTCTTCATTCTCTACAAACTAACTGCCGGTACGTTAACTAGTGTGTGATTATTCCAATTGCACACCATAATATTAATGAATATGTACATACCATTGCATACATTGCAAAAGTTCATAGTATGGAAGCAATCAAACAGATGATGGGCATTGGCTAATTGGTGAATATGCCTTCACATATTTTCAAAATATAATGCTGCATACAATGCAAGCTGTGCTGATGACATCTGTAGGATCCAAACCAGGAGCTGTAAGCTTTAAACGTATTGGAATAAACCACTATGCTATAGAGTTAACCACAACAAACCAGAAAAAATACATTTACTAATCTTGTATTCTCTTCATTCTCTACAAACTAACTGCCGGCACGTTAACTAGTGTGTGATTATTCCAATTCTACACTATAATATTATTGAATATGTACATACCATTGCATAAGTTCATAGTATGGAAGCAATCAAACTGATGGGCATTGGCGAATATGCCTTCACATATTTTCAGAATATAATGCCAAGTACAATGCAAGGTGTAGTGATGACACCGGTAGGATCCGAACTTGTAGCTGTAAGCTTTGAAGGTATTGGAAGGATCCACTACACTATGGAGTTGACCACAACCAGCCATAGAAAATACATTTACTAATCTTGGATTCTGTTAATTCTCTACAAACTAACTGCCGGCACGTTAACTAGTGTGTGATTATTCCAATTCCACATCATAATATTATTGAATATGTACATACCATTGCATGCATTTAAAGAATTCATAGTATGAAAGCAATCAAACTGATGTGCATTGGCTAATTGTCGAATATGTGTTCGCATATTTTCAGCATCTAATTCTGAGTACAATGCAAGCTTTCAGAAGGTCATACCATCCATACCATTGAACTACTCTGTGAGTTAGATAGCCTTGTTTGAATGTATCATGTAGGCTTGCTGATAACACACAAATCATTGTACCAGCCAAACTTTGAACAGTCAGAATTGTTGGACATTCATGTTAGCTGGGATTACTACTGATCTGTGATTAGCTGAAGCTATTCACATGGTATAGGTTGTTGAGATAAGCCCAAGTACCATGTGATAGCTGGGGCTCAATCCCAGCTCACCAATCTAGGTAACCAAGCTGATATTAAAGTTGTGCCTCAGCCCCCCCAGAAAATGAACAAGTCAGCAGCTACACATCCTGCAACTGCTGACTTTAATTATTAGGACACTGTCCTGGAAGCTAGTGATGTTGGCACCCCAGCCCATGTTTCCATTGGCTCTCAGGTGCCGTCGCCTCCATTGCCAATTCCCTACTGCGCTCTCTGAATGGCCTGGCAGCAGGGAAGGAGGAGGGGTGACAAATTTCTGCCATACCTCGCTGCAGTGAGGTCTGTTGGAAGTGGGGACATGTAAATGTCCAATACAGGGGGGGGGGGAGATTAGCAGAGCTATCACTTTTGGGTGGATATCTAAGGCCCCTTTCACACTTGTGCAACTTGTTCTGCGACATGGGACAGCAAAGTCACCTGTGAAGTTGGACCCCGCAATTTCCAATGAGTAGGATTCATAGCTGTCTGACTTCAAATGGTATCAACTTCAAACTAGTCCCTGAACTACTTTGGTCCGAGTTTGATATTACTTCAGATCCCTAGACCTCAAGATTACACAGGCATTGCTTCAAGTCACATCAAAGTTGCATGACTTTCAAGTCACACAAGTGCGAATGGGGCCTGAGTCAAAAGGTGTTATCCTGAAAGTAATGCAGTTTACCCACGACATTGTCCCAACTTTAGGGAATGCCTGTGTAATATTGAAAGCTAGGAACCTATAGTCACAAAAAAGTAGTACAGGGACTACTTTGAAGTTGGTGCCACTTGAAGTAACACAGATATGAATAGTTTCAGGAAAAGTCAACCAAGTGTAAAAGGAGTGTATATAAGCAGATATATATATAAAATATATAAAATATAAAAGCAGCTCTCTTATTTATATATATATATATATACACACACTCCTTACTGATTTACATCAGTACATGCAGGAAGTGTAATGTACCTGTAACCAGGAAGTGATGTGTGCGCATGGGCATTAAGCAGGGCCGCCATCAAGGGGGTACAGGCAGAAGGGTTGCCACCTCATCCCTTTAAAAATGAACACATATTAATTACACAGGTTCTTAGGCTAATTTAATGCAGATAAGGCACTAAGTGAGTTTAATTACCACCTTAATCAGCCACAGAACCTGTGTAATCATGTGTTCGGTTTTACAGGGATGAGGTAGCAACCCTAACAGGCAGTATTGTTGTAAGGGGCCCCAGTGTCTCAAGGGCCCTTACAACAAAGACTTTAGCAGTCTTTAACATTGGAGTATATGAGAGGGGGACACCCGGTTTGGGGACACCATTCTCCCAAACCATAGCCAATAAAAATACCAAACTTTAGTCACATAGAGAACACCCCCTGGGCAATAACTGGGCCAGGTTTGGGACCTCCGGCATCTATGGTTCGGTCGTACCAGGTCCTCAAAGTGACCTGTCATTGTCCGGCAATTGTCAGGTGAACTTCGGACTTAACATTGGAGTCTATGAGGGGGGCAAACTTGGGTCACATGGAGAGGGCCCCCTGGACCACAACTGGTCCAAGTTTGGGACTTCTAGCACCTATGGTTCGGCACAAGGCCTTATTGCAAGCATTGGGTGAGGCTGTGCTGCCTGTTCACTGTTTTTTTTTTAACCCCTTGGATCCCACACTAGCATGCATTGCACACTTCACTTGAATGAGTCATGCTTGGCAGGCTACACCCGGTAAGTGTGACAGGGTGTATAATTCCTACTGGGGCTGCAACGTGTGTACACCCCTGGCCAGTGGGCAGATGTGGTGGAATGGCCCAGTGGGGAATGTTGGTGGTCAGAAGGGGGGGGTGCAGGTCTAAAGCTGTTTAAGAGGCCCCAACATCTCTGATGGCTGCCCTGGCAGGAAGTGAATGTGTGGTGATCGCACATGAACAAATAAATTAACCCCATCCCTACCAAATATAGCTACCGCATCCTCCCCCACACGGTGTAAGCGCAAGTATATTTCCTACACTTACCATACTATACACTACTATAGCCACCTATATAGAGATCCTGATCAGCAAAGGCACTTCCGGGTGAACACAATGACATTCCCAGGTCAGAGGACAAAGCCACACTTGCTTGCAAATATTTGATCGCAATCACAATTTTTTTTTAGTAATAGGCAGGTAGAGTTGAGCGAACACCTGGAAGTTCGGGTTCTGCTGGTCCGTCCGAACCTCGGGACAAAGTCCGGGTCCGGGTCCGGACGGAACCCGAACGATCGCACGGACAACGAACCCCATTGAAATCAATGGGGACCCGAACTTTTAGGCACAAAAATGGCTGTAGGAAAGTCCTGGAAAGCCCCAGAGGGCTGCAAAAGGAAGTAAAATGGGGGTAAGGGTAGGGCAAGCACCCTACAAAAAAATGGGGACAGGGAAATAACTTTAAATATTTTTAAAAAAATAAAAACATAAAAAAAGCAAAAATGGAGGTGAATGTGGATCATCTTCAAACTGTGTCTGAAAAGTATTAATGAACGGTAGAAGCCATATAACTGTCAGTAAAAAGGACTTTGCCAGTGTTCCT
>BLSH010216864.1:479865-496271 GCA_018402905.1 Glandirana rugosa | reverse complement strand
ACACACACTCGACGGGGTGGGGTAGATCGTGACTCGTCACGTTTGTAATGACGTGTGTTAGTGACGGTCGGGGTGACGATCCTTTCGTACATCATATATAACGTACGGCAAAACATTTTAAGTAGAAGATTTATGGAATAAAGTATAGGGGCTATTCTCCAGTGCACTGACGGGTAGAGAGAGAAGGAGACTACATACATGATACCTCCCTCCAGTGCACTGGTGGGTAACGATAGAAGGAGGCTACATACATGATACCTCCCGTCAGTGTACTGACGGGAAGGGAGAGAATCTCGGGTAAGTGTGTCCCCGCTGAACGCTAGGCTGAACTCAACGGAGTTCAGCGGGGTTCAGCGAACTGTAAACTTTAGGGTAACTTTACTTACCCTCGGCAGAATTATATGTGCTGACTTCAGCGAGGCTGAAGTTCCGCTGAAGACTTTTCCAAGGACATGATGAAGATCCGCTGAAGATAGGCTGAACACGGGTATCTTAAGTTATCTTCAGCGGAGGTTCAGCCTAGGGGGTAGATGTATCTTCGCTGAAGACGGCTCCCATTCATTTCAATGGGATTTCAAATGTCAAGCGACTTGGGGCGACTTGAGGCAACTCAAGTCGGATCGCAAGTCGCCCCTGTGTGAATGGGCTCTAAGAGAGGGAAGGGCAGTCATGTGACTGCCCTCCATAGTACATACATCGGAGGAAGATAGCAATGGGTGGTCACGTGACCTCCCTCCATAGTACATACATCAGAGGAAGAGAGAGATGGGCAGTCACGTGACCTCTTATCGGGGATATGAAATAAGGTATTTAGAAGATGAATTTTACAAAACGGCATGCAATATATACTACATGCTTTCCTAGCAGTGGGGCTGGCAGTGATTGTGTGCAGTAATGTTTGCACTGCTCAGTGCTAGATGGGGTGGGGCAGCTCACACACAGAGCTGACAGGCAGAGAGGGCAGAGGGGAGGAGGACGGGGGGGAGCAGAGAGGAGAGCTGTGGATGATGGAGGCACTTAACCACTTGCCGACTGCCAACCGCAGGTTGACGGCGACAAGGTGGATCGATATCGCAAACCGCCGTCATATGACGGCGGCCGCGATCACAAGCTGTGGGAGCGCGAGCGCTACAGCGCCATTCGACACAGGACAGACCACTCTACAGGGCCAGGCCAATGATTTTTGGCCTGGCCCTTCCGATCGCTCCTGCCAATGTTAGGGCTCCTCTGCCTCTGTAAGGTAAACAGAGGCAGAGGAAGTAAGCTTCACTTCCTCCCTGAAGCCCTTTTCGGTTTCAGCGAGGAAGAAGGAGCATCAGAAACGTGAGTTGCACCAACACCACACTGACACCAGGTCACATAGGCACATTTAACCCCTTGATCGACCCCCAGTTAACCCTTTCACTCCCTGTCACCCCCTGTCACAGTGTCATATAGTGCAGTGATCTGATTTTTACTGATCGCTGTACTTGTGACCCTTGTGACACTAATCAGTGTTAGGGTAGGTTACTAGTAGGCCTAGTTAGGTGAAAATATCTTCCCTTTCCCCCCCAATAAAGTTTTTAATATGATTGCCCTCTGTCACCTGTGATCACCGTATAAGTGTCACGGGTGATGCTAGCTAGCTAGCTAGTTTTTTTTTCAATCAGATTACCCGCCGTATATTATCTTATTTACCTTTTATAGGTTTTAACCCCCGCCCGGCGGCGACCCCAGTTAGGTTTTAGTGTGCATTAGGGTCAGTGTAAACGCCAGGCAAGGCCAGTTAGTGAGGTACTCTGACACACATACACACACATTAGGTAGGTGTTAGATGCTATTGTAGTATCTGATCAGATCAATATCTGTGATCTGATCAAATATATATTAGCGTCCCCACTAGTCTAGTGTTCTAAAAAACGCAGCGTTAGTGGGACCAGATACCTGCTAGCACCTGCGTTTAGCCCCTCCGCCCAACCCAGCCCACCCAAGTGCAGGATCAATAAATCGCTGTCACTTACAAAACACAGAACACATATCTGCAGCCTTCGCAAAGATCACGCCCGATCCCTGCGAATTCTGACAGTGAATTTGGTAGCGTTTGAAATAAGCTCTGACAACCAGGTGCACTTTTTTGCCTGTGAGTCATGCTAGTGTACATTTCAAATTTAGAAAGCCCAAAATGTCTGGCCGCACGTACACTAGCTTAGAGGCCTACAATGTGCTGAGTTTGACAGATGAGAGCGATGGGGGAAGTCTCACTGTCAGAATCAGGCTCAGCATATGCACAAGTAGACAGCAGCGGCACCCTAACAGATAGCTCAGACAATGGAGTTGTGGTCCCTGCTAGAGCCAGGCGTACCAGACCCCGTTCTGCTGTCGCTGATGTGCATGAACCACAGGGCTCTCGTATGCAGCAGAGAGCCAGTACTAGCGCCACTACCCGTTCTGGTGACCTGGCAAGCACCAGCGGCCTAGTACCCCCTGGACATAGATGAACCAGCACTGCAGTATCACGTGGCAACGTGGCGAGTCCCATAAGTGCAGTTAAAGCTGATGTGGCTAGCACGAGTAATGTCCCGCAGCCACGAAGAAGATGAACACAGGCCCGCAGAACCCATAGTTCCCTTCCTGACACGCTTGCAAACTCTGATTGGCAATCCCCCACTGATGGAGCACCCGTACTTTCCCCCATTCACTGCCCAACCCCAGAATCACGGTGAATACAGCTGATTTCACGGCCATTGATTTTTATTCGCTGTATTTCACGGAAGATCTCTATAGATCTATAGTGGACCAAAGCAATTTATATACTGGTCAATTCATCGCCACTAATCCCCATTTGATACTTGCCAGAGACTGGAAACCAATCACGGTTCCAGAATTTAAGACCTTTCTGGGCCTTTCCTTCCCCATGGGCATAACTAAAAAAACTGAATTGCATTCATATTGGTCCACGCACCCAATTCACCATATGCCCGTGTTCTCTGCTTGCATGTCCAGGGCACGATACGAGCAGATTTTGCGGTTCATGCACTTCAGTGACAATTAATTCAGTCGTCCACGGGGTGACCCGGAATTTGACCAGCTCTACAAAATTCGGCCCCTCATAAACCACTTCAACCAGAAGTTCGCGTGGACGAGTCCCTGGTTAAATTTTCTGTCCATCTTGCTTTCAAGCAGTACATCTCCAGCAAGCGTGCCAGATACGGGGTCAAGATGTATAAGCTCTGTGACAGGGCCACAGGCTATACATGTAGTTTCATGGTTTATGAGGGCAAAGATAGTCAGGTAGAGCTGGAAGGATGCCCAGACTACATAGGGAGCGCTGGCAAGATTGTGTGGAGCTTGGTGTCACCCTTATTCGGAAAGGGGTACCACTTGTACGTGGACAATTATTACACGAGCATGCCACTTTTTAGTCACTTGTTGGATCATCAGATTGGCGCATGTGACCTAATCGCTGGGGCTTCCCCCAACGGCTGGTAGAATCCCGTCTTAGTCGGGGGGAGAGAGAATGCTTGAAGTGTAATAATTTGCTTGCGATGAAGTGGAGGGACAATCGGAATGTTTTTGTTCTGACCTCCCTTCATGCAGATATGACCGTCCAAGTTCCTACGGCAAATGTTCTTGTGGAGAAACCCCTCCGTGTCCACGAATATAACCTAAATATGGGAGGGGTGGACCTCAATGATCAGTTACTGGTGCCGTATCTAATTACCTGTAAAGCTAGACGCTGGTACAAAAAAGTGTCTCTATACCTTTTTCAATTGGCTTTGCTGAACGCTCATGTCTTATACAGAGCATCAGGACGGACAGGATCCTTCCTCAAATTCATGGAAGAGATCATCACAGACCTTCTGTTTCCAGATGGTGCTGCAACCCCACTTCACAATGCTGTTAGCCAGCTGCATGGGAGGCACTTTCCACGTGTCCTCCGTGGTACCTCAGGCCACAGAACACCCCAAAAGAGATGTTGTGTCTGCAGACGATGCCGCGCGGATACAGGCGTGACACCCGCAATTATTGTTCCACCTGTCCTGACCAGCCTGGTCTCTGCATCAATGACTGTTTTGAACGCTATCACACATTAGTGAATTATTAGCGTAGGGTGCAGCAGACACAGCGATAGGCACACGCACATAGGGTCTCCAAAGATGCCAGTGCATGTTGAGAGACCCAAACCTGGAACCGATTTTTAGTTACAAAAAAAAAGGCATACCAAAAAAACCCCCCAAAAAAATAAAAAAAATGTAAAACAACAAAGAAATAAAAAAAGTTAAAATAAATAAAATAAAAAAAACAAAAACAGTTGTACGTTTCTTTTTTCTCTCTCTCTCTTGTTTTCTCTCTAATCTCTCTCTGTTCTCTCTCTATTGTTAATATTTTCTATGCATACCTGTTTGTTACTGTTTTTGTCATGTTTTCTTTGTAGGTATGTATTTTTTGTTTTACTTTGTAATGTTTTATTGTTAATGCGTTTTATATATTTTTTTTCTTCTTAGCAGGTATGTAATTTTTTTAAGTTACTGTGTTTTATTAATTGTTTATTCCTTTTCAGGTACGCCATTCAACTGCAGCACTGATTTATTAATGGTGACAGCAAAAGCGTTTGCTCCCACCATTCATAAAGCAGCGACTCCAGCGCTATTGGCGGTGATTTCACCACCACAGTTAAAAAAGTACAAATATACCAGAGCATAGGAGCAGTGGGTGGAAATTGGGGCGTATTGCCCCTATGCTCCGGTATATTTTTTTAAAAAGTGGCTGTGCCCACCATTAGAAGTGGGAGGATGAAGGGAGGTTTTCTAATGTGGGCATACCCACCGATTGATTCTTTTTGTTTTCATTTAACCCACAGGCTGCATGAAAAAAAAGAACACTACAATATATGCCCAGCAAGGACCAGCGACGTACTAGTGTGTTGCTGGTCTTCTCAGGCTATCCTGTCCCACTGGGGAACGTGAGAATGCAGCTGGTGGTTCCGCCAGCTGACCATAGAGCTGATTGAAGACTAGAATGGCTCCAATCATCTCCATGGCCTAAGAAACCAGAGGCTACGAGCATTTTGTGACTTCGGTTTTATCACACCAATTTTGGTGTGGTCAGATGCTTTAAGGGCTGGGGAAAGATCTAGAGTTTAGTAGACCACAAATTAAAAAAAAAAAATATGCGACAATATCTATTTTTATCATAGGGGAATATTTAAAATCCCTGTGATAAAAATAAAAATGATAAAAAAAAGATGAAAGGGACAGTGTAAACATAAAATAAAAAAGCAAAATGAATAATTTAAAAAAAAATGCCCCCCGTGCACGCGTGCAAAGGAGGACGCAAGCGTCTGTCTCGTGTTGTATGTAAACAACAATTTCACCATGCATGTGAGGTATCAACGCGAACATCAGATCGAGAGCAGTAATTCTAGCAGTAGACCTCCTCTGCAGATCTGAAGTGGTAACCTGTAAAGGCTTTTTAAGGCTTTTAAAATGTATATAGTTTGTCGCTGCTTCGCGGGTGTGCGTAATTTTTAAAGCATTTCATGTTTGGTGTCTATGCACTCGGCATGAGATCAACTTTTATATTTCACCAAAAATTTGGGCAAAATAGTGTGTTTTTGTGCATTAAAATTCAAAAAAGTGTTTTTTTCCCCAAAAATTGCGTTTGAAAAATTGCTGCGCAAATACTTTCTGAAAAAAAAATTGTAACACCCACTATTTTAATCTGTAGGGCCTCTGCTTTAAAAAAATATATAATGTTTGGGGGTTCAAAGTAATTTTCTAGCAAAAAAAAGTATTTTCGTCATGTAAACAAAAAGTGTCAGAAAAGACTTTGTGGATCAAGTGGTTAGAAGAGTGGGTGATGTTGGGCATAAATATTCCATGGACTCAACATGCCTCTCAGCAGATAGCTTGGGGTGCCTACTTTCCAAAATGGGGTAATTTGTTTTTTTGTTTTGCTATCTGGAAATTTCATGGCCTCCGAAACCTGGATAGGTAGTGTGGGGTGAAGGCATACATTTTTTTTGCCCTTAGAAATCCTGAAGGAGGTGATTGGTTTTCGGGGTTCTGTACGCGGATAGGCTCCCAAAAAGTCTCACACATGTGGTATAACCGTACTCAGGAGAAGCAGCAAAATGTATTTTGGGGTGTAATTCCACATATACCCATGGCATGTGTGAGCAATATATAATTTCAGTGACAACTTCGTGTAGTTTTTTTTCTTTTTTGTCATTTTTCAATCACTAATGACAAAAAAATCAAATATTCCATGGACTCAACATGCCTCTCAGCAAATAGCTTGGGGTGTCTACTTTCTAAAATGGTGTCATTTGGGGGGGGGGGGGTTGTGCTATCTGGGCATTCCATGGCCTCCAAAACTGAGATAGGTATTGTGGGGTGAAGGCATAAATGTTTGCCCTTAGAAATCCTGAAGGAGCTGATTGGTTTTCGTGGTCCCGTACGCCGATAGGCTCCCAATAAGTCTCACACATGGGGTATCCCCGTACTCAGGAGAAGCAGCATAATGTATTTTGGGGTGTAATACCACACATACCCATGGCAATGGTGAGCAATATATCATTTCAGTAACAACTTTGTGTCATTTGTATTTTTTTTGGTCATTTTTCAATCACTTATGACAAAAAAATTAAATATTCACTGTCCTCAACATGCCTCTCAGCAAATTCCTTGGGGTGTCTACTTTCCAAAATCGGGTAATTTGGGGGGGGGGGGTTTGTACTGCCCCTCCATTTTAGCACCTCAAGAAATGACATAGGCAGTCATAAAATAAAAGCTGGGGAAATTACAGAAAATGTACCCTAGTTTGTAGACGCTATAACTTTTGCGCAAAGCAATAAATATACGCTAATTGGCTTTTTTTTTTACCCGAGACATGTGGCTGAATGCATTTTGACTGAATAAATTTAGGACTAAAATTTAGTTTATTGTATTTTTTGTAATAACATAAAGTTGAAAATATCAATCGCAAAAAATAAAAAGTGCAGTGGTGAACAAATACCACCAAAAGAAAGCTCTATTTGTGGGAAAAAAGGACGCAAATTTAGTTTGGGTACTACATTGCATGACTGTGCAATTACCAGTTGAAGCGGCGCAGTGCCAAATTGAAAAAAGTGCTCCGGTCCTAAAGCTGGAAATCCTTCCGGGGCTAAACTGGTTAAACTGACCATGGTGTCAGGGCTCAGTAGCTATGATAAACTACAGTCAGTTTACGGGGGGGGTGGATATAGCCATGCAGGATCAGCCAGTATTTCAGGTGATAGAAGGGGCCAAATTACACAGCACAAGCACTGTGCTTTAATTCATGCTTTAAAGGAACAGGATTCTTTTTTTTCGTAGGGCAACAGCCTCACTTTAAACACAATGACACTAGTACATCTCACTACACTCTCTTTCACTGACAAGATCCTTTATGAACCTAGTGCCCAGAACTCTTTGGAGGACTCATTCCAAATACCTGGCATCATGCACACGCCATAATGATAAATCTACATCCGATATACAGCATCCTAGGCTGCTATTATCCCACAAAAATGCCATTTCATGAATCTCATGGAATTATTTTCAATTGTATGTAATTTACCATATTGATTCTCTATGATGTGCCTGAGAGATTTCACAATAGCTATTTTTATTTATCATATTATTACCTTATGAAAAACATATAATACAAATATTGTAAAAAAAAAAAAAAAAAGAAAAGAAAAATGGTTGAGAAGGGCTGGCTTAGACCCCATACGCACTATTAGATTTTCTGCAGATTTTTGTCTTCAGATTTACCAAAACCATATAATATGAGGTCAAACCTTAGGAGTTTCAATTTGTATGCAATCAAGCAGGCTCTTGCACATGGTTTTGGTAAATCTTAAGACAAAAATCTGCAGAAAATGTACTAGTGTGTATGGGGTCTTAGACACTGGCCAAGAATAGACTAAAGCTGGATACACACTATCCAATTTTCTGTAAATTTTTTCCTTCAGATTTACCAAAACCATATAATTTGCGGTCAAACCTTTGGAGTTTCAATTTGTATGCAATCAGACGGGCCCTTGCACTACATGGTTTTGGTAAATATAAAGGAAATCAGACAATAAAAGCTGGATAGTGTGTATGGGGTCTAATAGCAGGAATACAAGGTTAGAAAATTGGCCAATCGCTCGACTACCGACCAGCGGTCGGTGGCCGAATACGTTGCAGGAATACGTGGGTAGAAATTGGCCAATCATGCGTGATATGTGCAAGAGATTTTTTACTGCCGACCTTCACACCAACGCATAGAATATCGTTTGTTCGCAAACAATACTGCACAAATTTTCTATTTTTTCAGTCGGTCTTTTTCGTTCACGATATTGGGTATTACTTACTGGGCATCAACGGTTAGAATATCAGCTAATCGTTCGCAGAACGGAAATTTTCGGTCTATATACTTATCGTGTATCCCTGCCATTGGGGTGGAGGACTTCTACTGCAATTTTGTACTTGTGGCTGAAATTCACTTTTAATGTATGGTGATATAATTTATATAATTTGTTGAAATAGCCTAGCCAATTGATGTGGTGTTAAAGAATTCTTTCATTATTGCACTTGTGTTTGATACACACAAATTAAATTTCTAAATGTCCGAGCATAATTAAATAAAAAGATCTCTCTACATCTCTCTATACACACATATTTAAAACACAATTTTCATCAAAAATGCACATCCAGAGACTAATTCATGGCTTACCACATCAGTAGGACTACACGTTGTACTCATAAAGCAGAACAACAGAAAACTGTAGGCAGTACTGTGCCTTGAAAAAGTATTCATAGAAAAAAAATGCCTTTGATGATTGGAAAATGTGGCAGAATGATCACAACATACAGTGCCTTGAAAAAGTATACATACCCCTTGAAATTGTCCACATTTTGTCATGTTACAACCAAAAATGTATCTGAAAAGTGTAGAGTACATTTCAGCCCCCTTGAGTCAATACTTTGTAGAGCCACCTTTCACTACAATTACAGCTGCAAGTCTTTTTGGGGATGTCTCTACCAGCTTTGCACATTTAGAGAGTGAGATTTTTGCCCATTCTTCTTTGCAAAATAGCTCAAGCTCTGTCAGATTGGATGGAGAGCATCTGTGAACAGCAATTTTCAAGTCTTGCCACAGATTCTCAAGTGGATTTGGGTCTGGACTTTGACTGGGCCATTCTAACCCATGAATATGCTTTGATCTAAACCATTCCATTGTAGCTCTGGCTGTATGTTTAGGATCGTTGTCCTGCTGGAAGGTGGGCCTCTGCTCCAGTCTCAAGTCTTTTGCTGACTCTAACAGGTTTTCTTTTAAGATTGCACTGTATTTGGCTCCATCCATCTTCCCATCAACTCTGACCAGCTTCCCTGTCCCTGCTGAAAAAAAAAAGCATCCCCAGAACATGATGCTGCCACCACCATGTTTCACAATGGGGATGGTGTGTGCAGGGCGATGCACAATGTTAGTTTTCCTCCACACATAACATTTTGCTTTTAGGCCACAAAGTTCAATTTTGGTCTAATCTGACCAGAGCACCTTCTTTCACATGTTTGCTGTGTCCCCCACATGGCTTCTCGCAAACTGGATTTCTTATGGCTTTCTTTCAACAATGGCTCTCTTCTTGCCACTCTTTCATAAAGGCCATATTTGTGGAGTGCACGACTAATAGTTGTTCTGTGGACAGATTCTCCCACCTGAGCAGTGGATCTCTGCAGCTCCTCCAGAGATACCATGGACCTCTTGCCTGCTTCTCTGATTAATGCTTTCCTTGCCCGGCCTGTCAGTTTAGGTGAACAGTCGTGTCTTGGTAGGTTTGCAGCTGTGCCATACTCTTTCCATTATTACATGATGAATTGAATAGTGCTCCATGAGGTGTTCAAAGCTTGGGATATTTTTTTATGACCTAACCCTGCTTTAAACTTTTCCACAACTTTATCCCTGACCTGTCTGGTGTATTATTTGGCCTTCATGATGTTATGCTGTTTGTTCACTAAGGTTCTCTAAGAAACCTCCGAGGGCTTCACAGAACAGCTGTATTTATACTGAGATTAAATTACACACAGGTGGACTCTATTTACTAATGAGGTGACTTCTGAAGGCAATTGGTTCCACTAGATTTTATTTAGGGGTTTCAGAGTAAAGGGGGCTGAATACAAATGCACACCACACTTTCACATATTTATTTGTAAAACATTTTGAAAACCATTTATCATGTTCCTTCCACTTCACAATTATGTGCCACTTTGTGTTGGTCTGTCACATAAAATCCCAATGAAATACATTTACATTTTTTGGTTGTAACATGACAAAATGTGGACAATTTCAAGGGGTATGAATACTTTTTCAAGGCACTGTATGTTGTGATCGTTCTGCCACACTTTCCAATCATCAAAGGCAATTTTTTTTCTATTATAGAAGTTGTTTTTTTCTGTCTTTCTTTGAACGGTCCAGTATTTTATTATAAAACAATTAGGGTTGAAGTTAATTTTCCTGCACAATGAGCAAAGTGTAACTCAACACATGCATTTGCAGTCCTGCAGATACTGGTATATTCCTGCAGTGCATCTCTACACACGCTTATATGTAAGTGCTGCTGTTGCAGTTTTTGTTTGTTACTGCTGAGAAAGGGCTACAGAACAGAAATGCAGTATATGAAGCCTGAAAAACAATGGGCCCATGTATATTAAACAAATATACAATATACAGATAATAGTGAGCATTCTCCTGCCCAGCCACTCTTCTTCCCTGGTCCTCCAAGCTGTATGATATTTGTTTTACTCACCTGCTACAGAAGCCATAAGGCTGATCATGTAATTGTCAGGAACCACGAGGCAGAAAATGCAGTAAAAAAATCACACCTTTTAACAAGATGGTAAAAATGGTACAAATAGTCAACATAGTCAAAACAAGCCAGGGTTCGGTAGCCAAATCGGGTAATCAGAACAAGCCAGGAAATTGGGAAGCTAGAGATCAGCGTGGTCGGAGGAAGCAGACAGGATCAGGAACCGGAAGATACGTCAGCCAGGCAAATCTTCAACAGGGACACAGCAGAGAGTCTCTAGATATGTTGACCAAGGTGAAGGCACAGGACAACTGAACCAGGCAGTTTAAATTGCCAGAAGGGGCTGGCTGACGAGCAGGATATGATCATCAGGTGAGTCACTGTGGATTGATGAGTGCAGGCAATTAACCGACAGCTGAGCAACCTGAGTTCTGAGAAGGGAGGGCTGAGTCCAACCCTGACAGCAATGACGTAGGGTCCTTATCCTCTTTGCCTATTTTACTGGAAGGGGGGTCCTTGATAATGCATTACACAGTGAATGTAGGGCACTAGAGCCAACCACTCTGGTTTTAAGGTAAGTATTGCAGTCTGATCTGCATTTTATTTTTTTGTATAGTCTGTAGGCCAACACATAGTTATTTAAAATAAATAAATATTTAAAAAAGTAACAAAAGCTAGTGTATTTTTTAAGTATCTTTAAAGTGCAGGCACTGCTGAACTAAGAGTGCAATCAAGCAGCAGGAGACCAAACGTGTATTTTTCAGCATGGTGAAACGTGTGCATCACCAAGTATTTACTTATTTATTCTTCCCCATGTGTTCAAAAAAATATAATTTTATTTGAGGTCTCCAGTATATTTGTGAAAGATGAGATGGTCTGGGGCCTTTTGTAATTGCAGATGTATGATCAGCTGTGGTCACATTTTGTTCTACTACTACAGTCATTCAAGCAGATCCAGTGTGGATAGATATTATTTAAAGATAAGACTTGTAGCAGGCTGAACAACAGCGAAGCTCCCTTGCTCACTCCTACAACTCAGGAGAGAAAGCCTTTTCCACTTAATGCACATTAGTTCTCTCTACACTTAAGTAAACTCTGATAACATAAAAAAAAAATCTGAACACTAAAGCGCGATTTACACCTTTCCAACATTCATGCATTTTCACATGTAATCATTGCCATCAGTAGGACCTATAATGAGCATCACTCCATCAAAAAATGGAAAATGCACATCAGATTTGAACAAGCACCGTTAAAAACAATGGGTAACCTGTGTGCTTGATGATACATGTTAACACACATAAGCCCTTAGGTCCTATACACATTTGTCCATTTTCCTGCAGTAAAACACATGAAAGGGCCCTGAAGGAGTAACCTTTATTTAAAGTATAATTAAATTCAAAACTTTTTCGTTTTAGATAGAGTGAAAAGGGATTAGGACACTTTTTTTATTTCTGTCTGTGCCCCCCATTAAGGAGGATCAGCCTAAATGTCCTGTTTATTGCTATCACTGAGAGCGAAAGTAAAAAAAAAATCTCACATTTCAAGCTGTCATCAGAACAGGATTAGAAGAGAAATCTTCCAATGGGGACACTCCTTCTGGTGACAACAAGGGATTCCCTCATTTTGCAAGGATTTATTCTCAATTCTTGTTTTGGCTATGGGACCAAAAGTAAAGGGAAATCTCCCCAGTGAGACTCAGATGGGAGGTAAAAAATGACAGGAGTTATAACTCCTCTTACTCTTACTCTGCCAAATATGAAAAAAGTGTTGCATTTAGTTCTGCTTTAAGACACAAATAGGCTCCACCTTCCACAATTCCTTTATTTCCCAGGAATTTTCCTCTACCTTAAACTACAAATGCAGCTGAGCAGCAAGCTTCTTTTATTAAATTGAAATATACTACTTTTCTTAAAAAAATAAGTTGTATATGTATTCTTTGTAAATTATTTTTAGTACAAAAGCTACTTTTTAAAATGTACTTTCTTTAAGTCTGGTAAATAAAAAATATTGTATATAAATATTATGGATTGCTATTTAAGGCAATGATTTCCGTTCCATGGTTTCCAGCATTCTTTTACCTCCTGTTGTTTACAGAGCCCAGATAAAGCCCCTTGGGTGAAACACGTCATGAGTGATGTCCTGGTGGTGCGCTTTACTTAATAGTATAATAACACCATATATGTGCTGGAAGATGGCTTGCGCTTTTTGCATTGTTTACAGAGCCCTCTAACTTAAGCCAGAGCTTAAACACACAAGTCCCCAACAGGGATTAAGACAGCAATGAAAAAACCTTACCAAATTGTGATGATGTCAGATAGGAAAGGAGTCTGTCACACCGCTATCTCTGAAGAGAACAAGACTACCCTTTGGGAGGAACAAGAAGCAGACTGTATAGGAAATGTGTCCAGAAGCATACTTAGAAGGTTTGAGCAGCTAAATCAACCAATATTTGAGCTGTATTGTATTTTTTTACACAGGGACACATTCTTTAATTAACCAGAACAAGCAACATACATTTTTTCCTGTACAAATAAAAAGCTCTTTACGTGCATGGTTTTTAAACCAATTGAACAAAATACAGTAGTACATAACAATGTTAATTGTTGATCCTGACCCTCTGTTATCCTAAATAGCATTAGTTATATGTCTTCTAGATAATGATTACATATGTGCATCAGTTCTAAGCATGTCATGTTAAAGCACAGCATTTTAGCAGTTTCACAATTTCACAAAGGTTCTATGTCAAAAAATAAGTTATTAAGATTATTAGGTATAAAGTGTCAGCCACCAAAATACATTAGACTTTGACTAAAGGTCTTTTTAACAGAAAGAAAAATGGGCATTTGCCCCAGGCCCACTGGGACAGACAGTCCGATAAGCAATATATTCAACTATGGTGTTACCAAAGAAGGTCATAAATTCAGGTCCCAGGTGATTTAGGTAACCCCTTGTTTTGCCATCTTTGAACTTAAAGGACCAATGCAGTTGTTTGGATGCATAAATAAAATTGTGTTTAACCTACACCCATCAAATTCACATCATCAATCTAAATCAACTGAATGTTCGCACAACAGCAGACTTGTGATATTTCCTTCAAAGAAATCTATAGGGTTAAGAAAAACAGTATTTAAGAAAAAAGCATGCAAAAGTAACTTAGGGAAACCTCCTGAAACAACATGACTTCAGGGGTATGATGAGAGTGTGCCGGGAGCTTGTCTAATCCTATGCAATATTTTCAGAATATTGGTATTCGTGTAGAATATTCATGGTGCTATGGTAATGCTTTACACAGGTTTGCAGTTGTACTGACATTTAGGGTTCCAATACACATAGAGACTACGAACAAAGGAGGGCCTTTAGACCAATTTATCCAGTAAATAGCTGGTGCACGGATAGCTTCTTAATCCTTCTACATGATTATTATCTACTTTGATATCTTTGTGGCAAGAAAGAACATCTACTCAGCACATTGGCATGTATAGGGAGTTTTCTTTGGTTTCCTAAAAGCTTTGAAAACCAACTTAACAGTTTGGACTGCCCAAGACTGAGCCCAAATTGGGTTAGTTGGCCCCAACTTTGCGTGTATGCCCAGCTTTAAGAACTCCAACAAGATTCAGTTTCTTTAGAATGTAAAGTTAGTATCTGGTTTTACATGGAGATCCAGACCCAGGTATATATTAAAGTGACCCTGGCAGAAAGGCCATTTTATATAGGTCACCATAGGTTACTAAGCACACATTATGTGACGCGTTTCCAGTTATTGCTTGTCACAATAAGAGAAAAAAACACTTCATGTCTGTATTGTTTATTAATCTCTGAATTATTAATAACAGATTCTTCTGTACAAAAGAATTCACAAGAGACAACCATTATAGACACATATGTATGCTTACGTATTGTGCATTTATACTGATATATTGAAACATTAAATCAATAATATGTTACACATATAATGTATATTTGTGTGTATATGTGAAAATAAATAACTATTTAAAATTTTCCATTTTCTTAAATATATATATTATTACACCTAAACATGTGTAGAGTATCAGTGTAGTAAGAAGGCAATCTAGAATGAATACAATGGAAGAGTAATTTAAATACAGAATTTCAAATTTTAACAGGTTTATTACGGAATCTTAAGATTTTTCTCATGTTAACCTATAGGAAATGAGAAAATAAATCCTTCTAATTAACATACTGACATCAAAAGCCATCCTGTAGGACAGGCATTAATAAGTGTGGTCACGACCTTATCTTGTACAGACATAAAGCATTGAGGTGTCGCTCTAGACGCTGGGTGCACTCTGAATCTGAATAATATACGTATCCAGCAAACACATTGTCACTCCAAACAAAAAAAAAATCATGAAGGAAGCAGAAGCAGCAGACAGGCTTCTGTGTGTAATCACTTGTCACACATGAAAAAAGATGTGCACTGCGTGCCTCTATCATTGCACTTGAAAGACAGGGACCATGCAACTTGCTAACCCAATGCAGAAAGGAGAAAAAATAACAAAAAACAGAATTGATATCAAACTGCAAGAGAAGTTTACAAGGCAAAGGGCAGGGGGGAGCTGACCACTGTAAGGTGAACCTACCTCTGATTCCTTGGGGGTGATGTGATCCTTCCAGGTGACAGGCACAGGGGTCAGTGTAATGATCCCAATAGAAGGAAAGCTCCTTAGTTGCTGATGGTTATAGCTGCAGGTCCCTCTCAGGATACTGCACTGCACAGGCATCCCGCTGCCCTTTTTACATCTTAGCTTTCAGGGTACATCCACCTTGACTGGCATTACTGTGGTCACTTTGGGACAGCTGGTGAAGAAGCAGCATGGGATAGGTCACCACTGCTGTTTTTCTGCTTAGCATTTTCTCTCCCCCTCTACAGCAAGTGTGCTTACTATCAGGGCTTACAGCTACTGGAGAGCATTCACAGCAGCTGTGAAAATATGACAGATAGAAAGGGGTATGGGGAACAGAGGCTGTGAGTGCCATCTGCAGGGAAACACAGGCAGCAAAAACACATCAGCCTTTTATTATGCCTGCAGTACAATGAAGAGGGTTAACCAATTCCAGCACATCTAATACATTTTATATAAACTGAGCATATAGACTGCATGGGCATTTAAATGTGAAAGAACGCAGCATTTTTAAAAGAAACTTACTACGAGAGAAGCATAGAGGTTCTCACTGATGACCTACCCCATAGTAAAATGCTAGTTGCCTGGCTATCATGTTTACCATGACCTGGAAAATGCATGTGTGCTGCTCAGGCTTGATAAGGAGGGGATATATAAGTAGTGCATCTGCAGCTGCTACTAGAGTGCTGACAGGAGATGGAGCCCTTCCTGACTCCTGCGAAAGTTCAAAGAAGAAAGGGGGAGACCCCTGTAAGTTGCACATCTATGGTGTCCTACAGAGATTAATAGAGTGGCAACTTCAGCCTGGATTCCGACCAGGCTATGTCCCCAACGTGTTTCACTCTGCCCCCTAGAGCTTAGTCATGAGGATATCATGTTTACCATCTTGCTTCCTTCGTTCTACCATTTGTACTATAGGAGTACTGATTCGAGATCCCCCGTCTCACTTTGTGCAACCCCTGTATCGG
>BLSH010216864.1:461798-476864 GCA_018402905.1 Glandirana rugosa | reverse complement strand
TTACTAAAAAAATCCATATCAGTGGTCTTCTTCTTTTATTACTTTCTCCAATTATGGCTCTGACAGTGTTATGTGCCCTGATTGGGCAAATCCTTCATTGCTTCAGCCAATCAGGGCATCCAATGCACTGTGCGGCGCAGTGCATTGTAGGGCGCTCGGTGGGCTGAAAAAATGGTCAAACACCCTGACAATTTGGGTGTTCATCTAACGAGCGAACAGCTAATGTTCAGCCTGAATTCATGCTTGGGCCAAACCATTCGCCCAACGCTATTAGTGGATAGCCTGGTTTGGTTTAGGGTCCAACTAACTCAGTACCTTCAGTGGACAGCCAGAATCCCTAAATATTGAGGCTGGGAGTTGATCAAGACGAGTGTATTCAGTAAAGGAGGATTTTTTTCTTTTTCTTCTTCTGGTGACTATACCTAAAAAAATCATTGCTCATGCCGTCTGCCAATCAATAAATACTAACCCTTCCTTTGAAGTAAACACATACACACAGTGAATACATTTTATATAATTTGAATAAAAGCTAACTTTTAATACCAGTGGCCTTGGTATGTGGGTTAACGCACCCTCCTTTAGTACAAAAGGGACTGATCACAGATGATGTAGTTGTACATGACCAACTGAAACATATGTATGGACACTTTTTTGTACCAATAAATGGATCTTCTGGTGGCAAAGTAGGGCTGTATTGTTTGGTTGTTATACTCTATACCTCCCATGAACTGATTGTACTTCAATCTCTGTGTCTTGGGGATGAAGGAAAGGACATACACATCCCGCTTATTCTTCCATTTAAGGGCCAAGATTTATTTATTCCACAAACTGGCTGACTCCCCCCTTTATAGCTCTGTAGTGAACAGGCTTAGTAGGAAGCCCTTCTGATTTGGTTGCACTGTACCACAGGCTACAGTTTGCTGGAGATAAAGATGGCTCAAAAGTGGCAGACTGGTGTAAAACTTGTCCACATAGACATAGTGCTACCCCTGATGGAATAGGGGTGATACAAAGTCTCACACAATTATTATACTGCTCCTCATATAGGTTGGGCATTCAGGGGACTCCAGCTGGCTGTCTTTTTCTACTTAATCCTGGAAGCCATACATGTACACTAGTGGAGGGGAGAGGAAAAAAGGTAAAAAAGAACCAATAGCTGGGAGGTGGGAGGTTAGGAGAGGAAGCTGTGAGGCCTGATTGTGGAGAGGGGGAGAAGGAAATCAGCAATACCAGATAGCGGGGAAAGGGTAGAGGGGGCAGTAAGGATGGATTGTGATGGAGGAGGAGAGGAGGCCATATAATGAGACTGTGGATGATGGCAGAGAGGGAGGAGACAGTGAGGCTGGTTTGTAGTGGTACAGAGGGGATACAGTGACAAGTGGAGCTTCAAGTTCTACGATAAAGGTTCCACAAAGGACATATAGACACATTAAAGCATCTCTCCCATTCAGACTTCTTTGAGAATGTCAGGACACCAGGTTACTCACAGCTAACCTCATGTGGTCCTTGTAACAATGAATTCTCTCTAATGACATTTACATATTTCTCCTCCTGTTTTGTTCCTGAAGAAGTGAAAAATTTGTTTGAGAAACACATAGCGGTTGATTCACTAAAACTGGAGAGTGCAAAATCTGGTGCAACTTTGGATGGTAGCCAATCAGCTTCTAATGTCAGCTTGTTCAATCAAGCTTTGACAAAAAAAAATAACCTGGAACCTGATTGGTTTCTATACGGAGCTTCACCAGATTTTGCACATTTCGGTTTTAGTAAATCAACCCATTGAGAATATATTCTCTTGTCTGTATAATTGTCTGTATTATTGTACAAATATCTGAATAATTGAATATCAATGTTATAAGATGTAATATATGAGAACTGTATTACAATTCAGATGGGTTCTGGGTGGGAATGATGGGGAGGTGTTGGATATATACATATGGGCTTCATCTGAATGTTTTCTTTTTATATTTTATACATATTTAGATAAAATTGATATTTTAACAGTTGTCACGCAATAGGGTACTTGTATACTAGTGTAATTGTACCTTGAAAGTCTTATATATGTACATATTTTTCTATCTATAGAAACATAGAAAAGTGACAGCAGAAAAGGACTGAGTAGTCCATCGAGTCTGCCCCTTTATATATTTTTTTTTTCACATTAACCTTGTGGTCTGACTATAGATTTATGTTTATCCCAATCATGTTTGAAGCCAATTACTGTTGACTGTCTCACAACCTCTGTTGGTAGTTTATTCCAATCATCAACCACCCTCTCAGTAAAATAATACTTTCTAAGATTAGTTTTGAACTTCCCTCCAGTTAGTATGAGGTCATGTCCCCGTGTTCTTGATTTTGGTTTCATATTGAAAAGACTGCCCTCCTGAACCTTATTCACCCCCTTGAGGTATTTAAAGGTTTCAATCATGTCTCCCCTCTCCCTTCTTTCCTCCAGACTGTACATATTAAGTTCCTGAAGTCGCTCTTGATATTTTTTATCCCCCAGACCTTTCACCATTTTTGTTACCCGTGTCTGAACTCGTCTATCTTATCAATATTTTTTTGTAAGTGAGGTCTCCAGAACTGGACACCGTATTCTAAGTGAGGTCTCACTAAAGATCTATATAGAGGAATCAGGACCTCCTTCCTCCTACTGGTGATCCCTCTACTGATGCATGCCAAAATTCTATTTGCTTTTCTCGCTGCCTGGTCACACTGTTTGTTCATTTTGCAATCATCTGAAATAAGCACCACCAAATCTTTTTCTTCTGTAGTGGTGGCTAACACTGTACCTCCAATGCTGTACTCTCTTAGGGGATTCTTTTTCCCCTTGATGCATTATTTTACATTTAGAAATATTGAACTACAGTCTCCACTGCTTATAGCTTCAGAGGCAACATGCTCTTCTCTACTGCTCTGCAGCACACAACAGAGGAAAGTATTTCACAACCAACTTCCTTTGAAGTTGTCTGCATTAGGTCATGTTACCAGTATAAGTGCAAACAATATTGGGGTGGAAGACTTTACCTTTATCATATACTACTCTGATTATGTACCTGAAAAGGAGTGCAGAGCGCTATAAAGCAAAGTAGGTTACTACTACAGATAATGTTCAGTTAACTACTGATACTCTCTACTGATACTCAGAGCTGTGAATGAGGGGAACGTCTCAACTCTCCCACCATTGGACTGGTCAACATTCTGGCCCACATGTGGCATCAAGTGCTGAAGATTGAAGAGTTACTAACATGATGATTTTCCCGCTACACAAAAAGTATGCTAAAGTGTTTTAGTTGAATGTAGTGGTTTCAACAGTTTCTTTTTTTGAAAACAATATTTTCTACTTATTTTATATGGAGTTCTTCTTTATTGTGCACTCCAGCCAGAATATTTTAAAACTTGCATTGATTGGGGGAATTTTACAATCAGTGTCAGATTTTTCTTTTGGTGTTTCTGTTGGAAGCCTCATTGGGAAAATTCCCCGAGTGGTCAAAGAGCAGGAAGGCATTTGCCTGTTGTATAGTCAAAGCGAACAGTGCTGGTTGACATGACTGTCATGTCTACATAGGCATGTGGAAGGGAAAGATAAGCAGAAGTATGAGTAATTGTATATAACATGAGAGGTTATGAAAGACATTGCATCTTATAAAGCCATACTAGTGCAGGACTTTGTCTGGGGAAACCTTAGATTGTTATGGGGATGTAGGGGCAGGGAGTTTACTTGTTCAACCCACTCAAGAAACTCATGAGCACTTATTTTCCACATAATAGTTCCTTGTTCAACCTTTGCAGCTTTTCATACCACTATGCCGAAGTGAAATTAAGGGAGTATTATCTACTGAATCATATTGCACCCTGACCAGCAACATAACATTTGTCAGATAGGCACTATTAAATGTGAATAAAGTGTGCACCAGATATTAGTAGGACTAATTTGTCGTACAGAAAAGCACTCCTCTTAAACATTGTATATGTTTATGGCACAGAATCTGGTGCAAAAAGGGTATCACTCACAGCATCTAATAGTTTAATCAGATGTTTAAGGAGTTATATCCTTGGTCCTGTATGATTTTCTGATGTTAGGACTGGGTTTAGTTTAGGGTTCGATAAAAGCCCAACTGCAGGACTGAACTGCTCTCTTACAGACAGCACACATGTTATGTCCCTATTAAAACCACTGCATTCATTTTATGTTGGTACACTTACTTTCTAAGATGTGCTGCTATTACTTCTTGTGAGGTCTTCATAGTGTGCCTAATTTATTCATATCCTCTAGTGTTGATGGGATGATTCTATGTGCCATCAATCATCACTTCCAATCGTTTCTTCCATAAATGGGGCAAACTACATTTCCCATTAGTACATGGCATGTGACTTCCTTAGTGGGCATGTTGTTAGGCATTGCTTAGGCAGTCCAAAGCAAGCAAGGGTAAAAATGACAGGAGAAGGTAGGCAGAGGAGGTGATGAAACAGTGAAAGTGGGCACATTGTATCCCTTGCTACCGTGCTAATGTAGGCAGCT
Organism: Glandirana rugosa; assembly: GCA_018402905.1. Classification (NCBI taxonomy): domain Eukaryota; kingdom Metazoa; phylum Chordata; class Amphibia; order Anura; family Ranidae; genus Glandirana; species Glandirana rugosa. Next base: position 472,342 of record BLSH010216864.1, on the reverse strand, counting down.
GCAGCTGTAGAACTACAAAGGGGTGGTGAGGGGACTGGTCCCCAGGCAGTGGAGGAATCTTGCAGGTCTCCAGGGCAAGACTAAACACAGGAAGCTTGTACTTTGAGGGAGTAGAACACAAATTGTGTGAGGAGTAGATGACTGCAACAAACATCACTGAGAAAGGTAAGGAATTCACTATTCACAGTCAAAAACTGATTTTTAAGTGGAGTTGGGCTTTAAGTGTAATTATTTTTGTGGGAGGAGGGGGAGATAATATGTTGTTATATAGGTTGGGTTTTGGTAGAAGGCGTGCTAAAAGTCTTCCAGTTCATGGGACCCATTTTAGCCTAGGGTTTTATTTTTTTTTGATAATATTATTCGAAAAAGTATATATATTCATATACCATATAAAACACTATGAATAGGTATAAATAAAGCAATATTCAATAAGTACACATTAAATGTCCATTCAAGTGAAAATATCCAGTCTATATACAATGTGCCTCCAATATATTAGTGCTAATACCAACCTTGGTAGTAAGTGCACCCATTTCACTGTGACATATGATAATATAAACACCTTGTGCTCCCTCTAGTCTCCCAGAACTCTCACCTCCACATAGTGGAATAACAGCATAATGTTAATCCAATCCGCCAGGCTCTCAATTCCCAGCTTGCAGGACACTTCCACCTCCGTCCACTGGGGTTCCCCCTTAATGGGATATCTCCACAAGTATTAAGGATAGAGCCCCTTTAAATATTCATGCAGTCATAATGCATAGCTCTCATAAAGTGAGCATAGAGAAAAGGCTCCCATAGTGTAGTAAGGTAAATAATATGGCAAATTGAATTAGCTAAAATTACAGTCACACAGTAAAATCCTTAAAAACACCATAAACAAGTGTAAAAGCACTGAGTACCCGACATCGTCATACATCATTTCCGGTCTGCGTTGTCACTGCTTACACCCTACATGTTACGTCGTGGTCACGTGTCTTCATCAGGTGAAAAGCGGCGACTATGTGACATGTCCTTATATACTGTATTGAAAGTTAACTGGAACGGTGACCACTTTCTTGGAGTCCTTGGAGTTCTTGGAGTAGGAAGGTTAGGTGATATCCATTGAGAGGCTATTAATTTATGCAAAAAAAGCATTCTCACTATGGCCACCGCCTCATCGTATTCTAAATTATTGGAGTTTATATACCCGAGGAGACATAGGACAGGATCAGGTTCACTTGTCTTTATGTTGCTAATTGCTGTATTCTTGAGAGTATCCTCTTTTTTAATATTATAATTGGTGCTATCAGTACTTCACTATTGGGGCTTCCTTTGTCTTATTGTCGGTGCCCACAGCTATATCCCCCTGTCGGAACGAGGAGTGTGCTGTGGACACTCTATACCTAGGAAGGTGAAAAAGCACCTATACTCTAAGGGAAGATTCAAAGGTGACATAAGACTCTGGAGGAACCTGGTGTTACTACCCCTAAGGAGCGGTGGCCCGGAGAGTTTGTTTCATGCACATTACCCAGTTGGGTCTGGTAAGCCTCCTAATATCTTGGTGGTGGACACATGTGAAGTTTGAATACACTGGGTGATCTGTCAGAAGTCTTCACCGGATGCTACTGTGTTATTACCATTTAGATGGACTCAATTGCTTACTAATTAGAGTTTTTTTATCATAATTGCACTCACTTTTTAGTGCAGCTTTTTGTGGTATATTTAGGTGGGATGTCATATATAGAATTTATTGTATCTATCATACCTTGCCAATACCGGTGCAGTTTTGGGCATCTCCAAAACTGGTGTATAAAAGAAACAGGAGATTTTGCACATCTTAGACATTCTGAATTTTCCCTCCTGCCTGCCCTATGCAGCAACTCCGGGGTACGGTACGCCCTGTACAAAATGAAAAGTTTGGTCATTCTATGCGTTGGGGATATTGAGACTAGCTGAACATTGTTCGTTATTTGGTCCCATATATTCTGTAGATCCACATCAATGCGCATCTCCCATTTTTGTCTGCCTGGAGTTGGAAATTTAAGGAGCAGTTCAGATAGTAATTCACATGAATACTTAAAGGGACTGTATCCTTAAACTCGTGGAGATATCCCATTAAATGGGAACCCCAGTAGACAGAGGTGGAAGTGTCCTGCAAACTGGAAATTGAGAGCCTGGAGGATTGGATTAACATTATGCTGCTATTCCACTATGTAGAGATGAGAGTTCTGGGAGACTAGATGCTATGATAGTATTATTATCATATGTCACAGTGAAGTGGGTGCACTTACTACTAAGGACGGTATTAACACTAATATATTGGAAGCACTTTGTATGCAGACTGGATATTATCACTTGGATTGACATTTAATGTGCACCTTATTTAATATTGCTTTGTTTATAACTATTCATTGTATTTTATATGGTATATTAATATATATATGTACTTTTTCACATAATATTATCAAGAGTAATTTTGGGTAGCACTACACTAAACATTATTCATTTATTCATTATTTGCATTGTGGGAACACATATTGCTGTATTAGGTGCAGCATTTTTAACAATTGATTTTGTCGCAATAATTGAAATGATTGACCACATATCACAATATTGTTTGATCACAATATGTATATCTTTTTGCGTACAGATATATTTATGCTACCACCCAATTGTTTCAGGTAGTGCAGGAGTTATACACATTTTATTTTGCTATCTCTATTTGTTTTCGGCACCACATTAAAAAACATACTGTCAACTTGAATGGCCATCCTGCCAGACTAAATTGCAGTGAGTAAGGATGTTAATGTACAATAGGCAGCATCTACTGTTTGGGCATCTTTTGTGAGAATGTCACCTTCATATAACTTGAAAGACTTTATAGCTTTATATTATTAAACAGCATAACTTATGCAACATGCATGCTGCCTTTTGTGTTGATGAAGACATGTTGCAGTGTGGCAGTTTAAAGACATTATTTCTTCAAACCCAAAAATGCAAATAATGCATCTGTCTATTTGAGTTCAACTATTGAATTTCCATAAATGTATTATCCTTAAATGAGTTAATAATTTGGGAGAGATATCATTTTGTCTTCAGTTAAGTCGCAGGGTATTTATGCAATATTTACCCTTCCATGTCTGTTCTATAAAGGCTGATGTATTTCAGGACAAATCCTTGAGAAAAATAGAAAACAAAATGAAGCAATGTGCTCACCTTACTGACTTGTAATCGATTGCTGTCAGCCTTCAAAAATATAATTTGAGTATGTTTCGATCTAATTTAGTTCACATACTGACAAGTCAGCTCAACCATATCCTAAAGATCTTGCAGCAAGAAGCATTTACCTTATTTTTTTGTGAGTTCCAGAATCTCCCTAGCCAAAGCTGCTCTTTGTGGGCAATATTTACGTCATGATAGGAGAACATCAATACCTAATACAACATAGAGGTTAAATCCAGCAAATTACTGCTCTATACATATATAAATATATATATATACTCCTCCAGAAAATCTATGCATCGGTATAGTGAATTTAGATGACCATACATTATGCCATATTTGCAATCAGCAGAGACCTGTGATATAGCTGATGTTTGATGTGCCTGGAGGAATTTTAAAATGATTATTATCTCACTGTATTGAACAGGATCATTTAACCAAACATGCCTGGAAGATGGCACATTAGGTATTCTTTTAACCATAAGAAGGAGAAGAAGGAGTAAATGATATCATCAGTCCCCTGATTTGCAAGTCATGGGCCATCATACACTTCAGGTACAAATGCATACTGATTAAAGCTCTTGCTGGTGGTCTTTCTGAATTTCAGTATTACTTTGGACAGCCATCTCATATTGCCCACAAAGAAGCAGCCTTACATATGGTATAGGTGCTTGCACTCTAGAAAAGAAAAAACCCTGACTGACAGTGATCTAAAACTGTGGAAGGTTGGCAGGGAGATATCTCCAGTGAAACTAACAAAAAGGGCGGCAAAATCAATGTGGACAGATGCCAGAAGTCTAAAAATTAAATTCAGTGTGCCACAGTATATGGGATATAAAAAGTATTAGATTTAATGGCCCTTTCATATGCAAGGCACTGGGAAACACTTTGTGCACGCTGGCAATGCATGCTACAAGCTATGTTTTGGCCATTGTGTAAGCTTTTGGGCTTTCAGGTACCCATATCCTTTTAATGTTTGTTTGGCATTCAGTGCACATTTATTCCTGTGCCTATTTCCAAAATATTTGATTTGCCAGGAGAGTTGTTCAAATGAATGGGAATAAACTGAATGCCCCTCTGTGTACTGACACCTTAACCTCCACACTTTTTACAGGCATTTAACAGTTAATGATACATTGGCATTTATAGTCATTATCAATATTCATTAATAATGAATCATCTGTTTTTTTTTTTCCAATAGTCAGTTTAATTGACTTTCACATTTTTCTTTATTTTTGGTTTCCTGCATTTTTCATTCTTATAGTGACAAAACTCCTTGTATTTATCTAGTGGCGTAATTTAGCACAATAAATAATACATAGATCGTTTTAGTCTGTACCTGTCTAGCGGCAACCAAGTCACTGTGGAGGAATGGGAGGAAGTCTTAGCAAAGCTGCTTAATTATACCAAGCCAGGTTTAACTGACAGAAAGCACTGTGTGTACAAATTACAACAGCAATGTTCCTGTGTCATCTATCCTGGAGAATATATTATAGAGCAAGCAATGTTTAAGTGACTTGGACAGCATTACTGCAGGTATTTACAGGCAGCATTTTTCAAGTTGTGTTTGCACTTGACATCTCCTTAGAGCTCTCTGGCAAGTGGCCCGGGAAATTTCCCAGCAGGCTTCAACCAGGAGACAAGACAATTATATGATATCATAGATTTGGCTGGAAGCGTCCATACTATGGAAGCAATAACCTTGTGGTCTCTGTGCTCTGGATTTGCAGGATAGCAGTTAGCACAGTAGTGAGTGATACAGGGGCCAAGGAGAGGTTTGTTCATATTGTTCCAAAATCCAAAAAAACTCTATTGTGACAGTAAAAAAGCCAATCAACATTCAAACCTTTGGACATAAGTAATAGAGGGCTACAGAAAGCCTCGTTCACAGGGTGCTTTATATACAAACTAAAAGAATAACACCACCGGTCAAAAAGAGGTTATTTTAAAATGATAAGCTTTTGAAACTGCTAAGGGCAATAAACTAAAATGTTAGCTTATATCTTTGTTGGGGTTGAACAACTAATCTTCAAACCAGGACCTGAAACACTTGAAACTATATGCACCTGCCACACAGGGGGGCTATGCACCTGAAAAATGTCAAACTTCCTGGAATTTTCACCGAGAGCACACCACACAATTATATTTTGGTATTCAAAGTAAGATTATTACCTTATAACAGAAATCTGTAATTGTATCACATAACTACTGGTGGTTATACACTTTACAATTTTCCAGAAAAAAAATGAATGTACTGCTCTTATAATTTTTCTCCCTCCCTCTGTCTCTGTCTCCCTCTGTCTCTACTCCTCAATTCCCCCTATAACCCACCCTTTCCTTTTTCCTTTTCTCCTACCCCCTTGTGGCCAGGATCTACTGCGCCTGTACACGAGGGGTAAAACCTTGCTCAAAGGCATGCTGACCAATGCCTGGGACCAGGTGGAGGCTGCAGTAATAATGTACAGAGTTCCTCCACACAAGATTCTTCGCCCCAAGTCAATACACACTTGTTAACATTGACAGAATGGAGTCCCATCAAGCACATAGCAGGCACCATGCATGCTCTATAACTCTTTCCTTCCCGTACCTAGTGATCATGCTTTATATCTCCATAATGTTAGCCTGCTCCTGGTGACCAGAGGAGAAAGACAGCTAGGGAGGAGGTCAAAGCACCAACCCCATTGCTACCGGAGGAACTGCCACCTAACCAGATACCATGCCAAAGGACTGGTTGCTGTAGCTGTTCTTCCTTTTGATTACCCATGGCAACTACCTCCTCGTCTTTGCCTTATCCAGTTAACCTCTTGTAGTGGTCAAAGGAGTGTAACACACCGCTCAGGCACACTCCCTGAAGACCAGAACAGTTGTGGGTGCTCACCTCGGCTCGCCACCGCAAAAATTGAAGAAAGAAAACAGCCATACAGGGACAATAGGCAGACGCGTTTCACTCAAAACATGAGCTTAACAATAAGTTCATGTTTTGAGTGAAACACATCTACATTTTGTCCCTGTATGGCTGTTTCAATAAATTACAAGCATTTGGAATATCGTGGAGTGCCGCCATTTCTGTTCTTTCTTGTAGTGGTGTCATACATGATCTCATAGTGCTTTTACAGACCCAGGCTCTTAGCAATATGCCAAGACCCAACATGCACCCCTTTGAATAACTTCGGACCAGGCTCAAAGTGGTTGAAACAAGTTTACTGAAAATTCAGCGTAACATATGCAACAGGGTAAAATTATTTCCCTATCTAATTCTAATTGTGGCTGCCCTAGTGTATCTGTGCAGGTAAAGTCCTTGTGGGTGTAGTCCCTGGTTGGAGAGTCCAGAATGGAGGTGACCATTGTTTCGGGGGTTCTGACGAGTCAATGTCCTAAAGGTGGAACACATGTCCCAGCACGCGTCTTAAATTGTTACCATCCTTGGGACCCGTACCTCTTTTCTTTTATATGTCACAGTAAGGGAGGCTGGACCCCAGAAAGCCTGCAAACATGGCCAGGGAAGGCAGCAAACACATTTACCACTTCCCCCTAACCTGGGCAGCTGCCCTGGCTAATTAACATAGTAGGCAACCTGCCCACACCCTCTTTTTCATCTTTCCTCCCCCCTCCTCTCACCCTTAAAGAGTTATTTCTCCAAGCTCCCCATCTTTGTGATCAAGCTCAATATATGTGAAATGTTAGAGAGGTGGTCTTGGGCAGGGTGGCAGTGATGTCATGGGTGTGTGATTTCCTGTTTTCCTGAGTTCACAAAGCGTTTGGAAAGATGGCATCTCTGCATGGCTTTTGTTATAGAAGTTTGGAAGGTTAAGGAAGGTGGTTAAAAGCACAATCGTATCAAAATAAAATAAAAAATGAGGAAGGTGGCAGATTCATATCTGAAAGAGAAGAACAAACTACAGTCATAACAAAATCAGAAATCGGTATACAGATGCCATGAGTTACTAGAGTTCACAAGGACCAACAGAATATACTAATTAGGCACTCTGTGGACTGAGCAAGTTTGAAATCCTAATCATTGGTTGTGTAAGAGGCATGCTGGAGCCTTGTAACACCAAACTGAAAGGTAGAATTTCTATGTGGTAGCTGGCCAAGTGGTTGGAAAACTAGTAGTTATATTTGGGTTAGAACAACTGAAATATGATATTTTGATTATGTAATGTGGCAAAATCTAGTTCTCACAGCGTATGTATCATCAGGTCACTAATAACAGTTGTCAGTATATATATATATATATATATATTTATTAAAGGGGACAGGCTCAACTAGCAGTAGCAGTGGAAACTAGTAGCAGCCGTGGTTACCTAAAAAAACCTTGCTTTGTGCACTGGTCCAAATCATTAGGGGGAGGGGGGGTTATGGTGTGGGGTTGTTTTTCAGTGGTTGGGCTGGGCCCCTTATGTTCTAGTGAAGGTAACTCTTAAGGCATCAGCATACCAAGACATTTTGGTCAATTTCATGCTCCCAACTTTGTGGGAGCAGTTTGGGGATGGCTCCTTCCTGTTCCAACATGACTGCATACCAGTGCACAAAGCAGGGTCCATAAAGACATGGATGAGCGAGTTTGGGGTGGAAGAACTTGACTGACCTGCACAGAGTCCTGACCTCAACCAGGCAGAACACCTTTTGGCTGAATTAGAGCAGAGACTGTGAGCCAGGCCTTCTCATCCAACATCAGTGCCTGACCTCACCGCACTTCTGGAAAAATGGGCAAACATTCTCATGGACACACGCTCCTAAACATTGTGGACAGCCTTCCCAGAAGAGTTGAAGTTGTTATAGATGCAAAGGGTTGGCCAAATCAAATTTTAACTCCATAGCCTAAGACTGGGCTGCAATTAAAGTTCATGTGTGTGTAAAGGCAAGCGTCCCAATACTTTTGGCTAGATAGTGTATCTGGCAAGATTTGCAGAGGTGGTGGAACTTGACTGGCCTGCACAGAGTAGAACACCTTTGGGATGAATTAGAGTGGAGACTGCAAGCCAGGCCTTATCGTCCAACATCAGTGCCTGACCTCACAAATGCACTTCTGGAAGGATGGTCAAACATTCCCATAGACGCACTCCTAAACCTTGTGGACAGCCTTCCCAGAAGATTTAAAGCTGTTATAGATGCAAAGGGTGGGCCAATGCTATATTAAACCCTGGGCTGCCATTATAGTTTATGTGTGTGTAAAGGCAGGTGTCCCAATACTTAGGACAATATATTCACACCACAGAGATGCACACTACATGTGTGAGGCTGCTCAGTAGCTAGCAATTCTACCCAGCACCACTGGGGTTGCTGGTTCAATTCCCCATCATGCTTGTGTTGAAGTTTATATGTTCCCCCTGTGTGGGTTTCTCACCACAATCCAAAGACATGTTGGCATTTGATCTGTCTCCTGTTGAAATAGTCTTTATTGTAAGCAAGTTATTTTGGACTTTAGACCCCATACACACTATCAGAAAATCTAATAGTGTGTATGGGGTCTTAGATTGGAAGCTCATTGCAGCCAGGGACTGATGTTAATGTTTGTTAGCACTAATCATGCCCAGGGACTTGGAAATTTAAAATTGTAGGGTTTACACTGCACAGGTACATCTGTTTAGAAAACTGTTGCTTGGGTTATGTGCTTGTGTCACGTACCAGGTAGTGAGCCTGACGGGTGGGGGTGGCCTCTCCTATGACTTCGGTTCGAGGGACCGCTGGAGTTGAGACAGCGGCCACAGGAGCATGATGGGGTAAGAGTGCCTGTAGAAGTCCAAGCTTATCCATCAGCAGGTGATCAGGAGATGTGCTGGAAGGGTGCTGGTGTTCAGAGCAGGATACTTGAAGAGACCGGCTGGTCACAGGCACAGAAGCGGAGTCAGGGACAAGCAGGTTCGGCAACGGGCTGGCAGCGAGGTACAGTGGGTCAGGCAGAAGAGTAGTTGAGACAAGCCGGGTTCGGGTGCAGGCAGATAACAGAGTAGTTTCAGACAAGCTGGGTCAGATAACAACAGGAACAGATACAGATAGCAGGCGATCGCGGGTTACGCTGTAGATCAGACAGCACCCGCCCTGAGGGCTAGCAGGGTTTGAATGGCCCGTTTGGCGCCAATGCGCGCGCACACTCACGCGCACACACGCACAAACGTGCGCCAGCGGCACTGGAATTCTCAGGAGGACCTTTCCTGGGGGGGAATCGTGCTGGCGATCTTCCTGACATTGCCCCCCCCCCCTTACGGGCAGCCTCCGGATGCCCAGTGGGGTTCTTCTTTGTGGATGACTGCGGAGGAAGGCATTTACCAGGTCCGTGGCATGCACATTTTGTTCGGGCTCCCAGGAATTTTCTTCAGGTCCGTATCCCCGCCACTTAATCAGGTATTGTATTTGCCCTGTTCTCCTCCTGCAATCCAGTATAGCCTCCACTTCGAACTCCTCATCCTCGTTCACAATCACTGGCTCTGGTGGACCTGTTTCGCGGTTCGGGAAGGAATCCGGAACCGCTGGCTTCAATAGTGATACATGAAATACTGGATGAATGCTGAGATTGTCTGGTAAAGAAAGCTCATAGGAGACATTGTTGATCCTCCTTTTTACCGGGAACGGTCCTATGGATCTAGGGCCCAGCTACCTAGATGGACATGCCAGCTTTAGGTTGGTCGTGGCCAGCCACACAGGGTCTCCTATTTGTAAGGCCAAGTCCCCTCTTCTCTTCTTATCAAAAGCCCTCTTGTTGTCTTCCTGTGCCTTGCCCATAGCTTCCTGTAACAGCTTGTTGTCGTGGCAGAAGAAGTCTAGGGTGCTTTGAACAGCCGGGATCGAGGACTCCGGGATGAGGTCCGGTAAGAACGTAAGAAGCCATGATTTGCAAAACATGGAGTCTGCTTGGGGGCTGAATGGCAGGGCACACCGTGGAGCCTGACAATTTCCTTAACCACTTCAGCCCCGGAAGGATTTCCAGCTTTAGGACCGGAGCCCTTTTTGCGATTCGGCACTGCGTCGCTTTAACTGACAATTGCGCGGTCGTGCGACGTTGCACCCAAACGAAATTTGCGTCCTTTTTTTCCCACAAATAGAGCTTTCTTTTGGTGGTATTTGATCACCGCTGCGTCATTTCTGATCGCCACTATAAACAAAAGAAGAGCGACAATTTTGCAAAAAAACCCAAATTTCTTACTTTTTGCTAACATACAAATCCAAAAAAAAATATAAAAAAACATTTTTTTTCACAGTTTTTGGCCGATTTATATTCTTCCTCATACACTGTGTGCAGAATTATTAGGCAAATGAGTATTTTGACCACATCATCCTCTTTATGCATGTTGTCTTACTCCAAGCTGTATAGGCTCGAAAGCCTACTACCAATTAAGCAT
>BLSH010216864.1:431641-444318 GCA_018402905.1 Glandirana rugosa | reverse complement strand
AAACGAAACATTCGGTGAAACAGATCAGAATGTGCCCCCTTGCAATCACAACCCTCCATATCACAGCTGCCCCCCTTCTCACATCATAGCCCCCTTTGCAATCACAGCCTTCCTCCTCACATCATAGCCCCCTATATCACAGCTCCCCCAAAGACAGTCCTGCAGTTACAGCTCTTTCCTCTTCACAGTCCTATCTTACCACATCACGGCAGAGGGAGGGAGGCACATCAGTGTGGATTCCGCTTCTGTATATGTATTCACCTGTCTGCCGCCGCCGCTGCTGCTGTTAACCTCACAGCAGTGAAGAGGGTAGGAGATAAACAGACACAGATAGCACATGCCCAATGATGTAGGACCACATCCTTAGGGTGCGAAGGCCGAGGACACAGAGAAGGAAGGGCAATGTCCTCAGTCAAGTGAAAATATGACACCACCTTTGGAGAAAAGAAGGGGAAGGTCAAAGCACCATCTTGTCCTAGTGTAAGACTAGACAAAGTGGCTTACAAAGCAAAGATACCAACTCTGACACCCACCGGGCTGAGGTGACAGTGACTAGGAAAGCAACTGTCCCTGAAGGCATAAGTAAGAGAATATCCTGAATGCTCTTGAAGGGGGGCTACTGAGGGCCAAGAGCAACCATAGAACAAACCCCCTGGAAAAAGTGCAACCCAAAGACTACGTGATTGATAAAGCGATTGAGACAGCGCCATCTCCAAGCACCACCTTTATCAATCTCACATCCCACCTACGGGAGGGAATCTTTGGAGGGCAGCAGTCTAACACAAAAACCCATAAGCGCGGTACACACCCCCAGTATACCAAAGACTACGTGGCCAAGGGACGCTGAAAGAAAATAGCCAGAGCAAAGACCTGACCCACGATCATGCTCAAAACAAGCTGCTGATCAACACCACATTGGAGAAAGGCCAACACCCAAACCACCAAGGAGGAGGAGTGAGGGTGGAGCCCCAAACTCAACACCAAATGATAGAAGATGTCCAGGTGCAAAGACAAAGCTTCCAGGAAGTAGGCTTATGAGCCATTAACATAGTCGGAATCACCTAGCAGGTAAAACCTTGTTTCAAGAAACATGCAGACATGCAGACAAAGCCAGCGATGGTAAGTAGGGTGGAATGCCAGCCCCCAAGACAGGAGGTCCTACCAGAAGGCCAGGAGCGCCAGCCACCAACCGTACCATTGCAGCGCACCACAGATGGCAAGGACAGTCCGGAGCCACCAGAATGGTCAGTATTCCTTCTATCCTGCGTGGCAGACAAAGAGTGAGCCAAAGGAGTGGAAGAGCAAAGATAAAATTGTACTGGGGACAAACAGATACTTTGTGGGATTACAGCGGCGCCAAAAATAAAGAAATGCTTACGTATAAGGCCCCTTTCACACACACGGACCGTTCATCCATTTTTCATCTATGTGTTGATGGATGAAAAACGGACATCAATGCATGCAATGATCATCTATTTTCATCTGCTTCCGTCAACATCCGTTTTTTGTTGAGCGGATGAAAGCCCTATTTTTCATCCGTCAAAGAAACGGACTGGACAAAAAACGGATGTAAACTGACAAATGGTAAGTTTTTCATCTGTTTTTGCATTGGTGGTTAGGGGCAACCAGTCACTGGGGAAGGGGGGGGGGGGTGTGTTTGTGGTGGAGAAAGGCAAGAGAGGTGAAGAGCAGTACATATAGTGAGAGAGCAGGCTCCCTCACTTGCTGACGCTGACTGTCACCTTTTATATGTAATTGCTGACTTTTTTTCTTTATTCTGGAGCTGTCATTTTTGGGGGGTTTGGGGCAGAGAAAGATAGGAGAGGTGAAGAGCAGTATATACAGTGAGGGACCGAATGACAGCTCCTTCCCGGCGCTTCGAAGTATAGAAGAAAAAGCCAACAATTACATTTGAAAGCTGACAATGACAGTCAGCGTCGGCAAGTGAGGGAGCCTGTTTGTACAGACTGCTCCCTCACTATATGTACTGCTCTTCTCCTCTCCTCTATTTGCACACCCCCCCCCCCCCCAAAGAGGACCTGTACATTTCCCAGATTCTAGTGCAGAGCCAGAGCTGTCAAAAAAAAAAAAGACATTCCTCAGCGCAAAGAGATAGAGAATGGCCAGGAGCGCCAGCTCACAGGAACAGGTATGCTGTTCAACCTGATGATTGCTGGATTCTACACAGATGGGTGTCCTTGATGTCCTCTCAGCAACCTCAAAGCCATAGCATACAAAAGGTGGCACTTCCGAAATCCTTGCAGTGATGCTTTATTAATATGCTGTGCATAAAGTACAGGTACAAAGCTTACGCATTTCGGCGGATGACCGCCTTCATCACAGCTTAAAATACAAATAGAAAATACACATTTATATAGTGGGAAAACCACCCCCTGAGAACACCACACCCTTGATTGGCAAATAGGTGGAACCCAAATCCAAAGCATGGGAAGTAATCAAAAAACATCCACAGCCCATGCAGAGGTGGGTTCAGAGGGAGAAGAAAAACATGGAGTGACAAAAAGTGAAATATATACATATGAAAAATAAAAGACTATAATAAGCACCAACACAAAATGTAAGATGTAAAAAGTGAAATATAGGATCATGGTGTACAGCAGGGAAACTAAATGGAAGTAACAAGCATGTTCACTGTCATCAAAGCAGGTAGATGAATCCCAGATTGTAAGTAGCTCTGGAAAGATCTCAGTGGTGGGATTCCTTTGGAGAGTAAGGGGGTGCATCTGTATAAATATATAAAATCATCTGAAGGAAATATAAATAAATTATATTATTACAAAATAATGTATAACACTATGGGGTGGAGTTGGAAAGATTTATGGTTGTATTTTGTAATAATATCATTTATTTATATTTCCTTCAGAGGACTTTATATATTTATACAGATGCACCCACGTGTGTATTTTCTATTTGTATTTTAAGCTGTGATGAAGGCAGTCATCCGCCGAAACACGTAAGCTTTGTACCTGTATCGTATGCACAGCATATTAATAAAGCATCACTGCAAGGATTTTGGAAGCGTCGCCTTTTGTATGCTGGAAAGATAGAGAAGAGATACAATGCATCTCTTGTTTAGGATCAAAGGGTCTGTAAATGAGCTCAGTTTAACCAATTAAAGAGTAAACCTTTTTCTGACACTTGTTGCTTACAAGGTAAAATCAGTATTTTTTGCTAGAAAACCCAAAGACCATACAGAATAAAATGGCAATTGTTGCAATATTTTATGTCACACTGTATTTGCACAGTGGTCTTTGAAACACATTTTTTGGGAAAAAATACACTTCCATGAATTAAAATAAAAAAAGAAACAGTAAAGTTAGCCCAATTTTTTTGTATAATGTGAAAGATGATGTTACGCCACTAAGATCATCAGAGAATCATGCAGCTCTAATGTTAACCAAAAATTTGACTCAAGTGGTTAAGTGGATGTAAAAACTGAGGAATGACTGATGAAAAACTGATGAAAAACTGATGTCAACTGATCCATTTTTTCTTTGAAAAAACATGACTGAACTGATGAAACAAACAGAAGGCATGTGTGAAAGGGGCCTAAAACATAACGTTTATTTACACAATTTAAAAATGACATAAATGAAAAGAATGTATAAATATAAATACAAAAGAGTTTTTAGTGTGTGGGTGGTCATAAGGTAGTATCTAGTCCCAACACGTTTCACCAGGATTGGCTTCTTCAGGGGATTTGTAGACCACCCCTAGTCAAAACACTACATTAAAGACAAAATTGTATATACAAACAAAGAAATCGATTTAAGCAATGCACATTGATATACATATGAGCTAGTTATTCACTCTGTCTGATCCAATTCAAGCTTACCCAGTAAACCACCAATGCGAGCCACTAGGACCGTCTGCATCATAATGAGAGGTGGATACCGTGCGACCACAGGGGACACAAAAAGACCAGGCCAATGATAGAAAATAATCAAAATGTTAAATTTCTATATAAAGAAAACCTGGACATATCAACTTGTGTGTCCAGTCAAGGGCTAAAGTAGCCTACTGTTTTACTTACTTGATATGTAACTTATGGAGGGAACAAGATGAGGGCACCTATTTTTAGTACAATGACCAGTGGTTGGATATTATCAACTAAAACAAAGAGAATAAGTGCTAATAGGATATAATACTATATTACCATTGTGCAAATCTGCACATATATATTGCTGGCAAGTGACTATGATATATCAGTTGTGTTTATAACAGAGCACAGACAGTATATGAGTTTGATAAGATTGTACTGATCCCACTGCACCACCAGTGCATTTATTGCCCCCACCAGAAGATCTAGCGATCTTGCCACAAACCTCTGAACCTCCAGTTAAGGCGGGATGCCAGCAGGTCCCCCTCTGGCGTCCCCCAGCGAAGACAAAGCTGACAGAATGGGAGCAGGGACCACTTCCCCTGATCCAGCATCTGACAGTTGAAATAAGCTGCCTGCCAGCTTTTGACACCTGGAATGTGTGCGGCAGACAGAGCTGGAACAAACTTGCCTGTCCATTGTAGGATGTGAGACCCCTCCAGTGACACTGCAGCACTCCTGATACCTCCCTGATGAGTGACACAAGCCACCGCAGTAGCAGTGTCTGATTGGATCCTGTTCGGTATACCTGGCAGGCGATTTGCCCATGCAGTAGTGACAAACTGATTGCTCGAAGCTTCAGGAAATTGATGGGCAGTTAAGCCTCCTCTGGAGTCAAGCAACCCAGAGCCAAATCCAATTCTAGGACTCCTCCCCAGCCCAACAGACTGGCATCTGTCATGACCACAGTGCAGCAAAAGGTAAAGGAAGTGCTTTCGGTCTGTACAGATGGAGACCGAGGTCTCCAGAGAAAAGTAGCCCACATCGACCACTCCAGAAGAATCCAATTGTCCAGGGAAGCGGAAGACCCATTCCATTTGGATATAACTTTTTTTTCCACAGCATTTTCATATGGAGATGAGCATACGAAACCGATTTGAAGGCAACCACTATCAGGCCCCAAACCTGCCTGCAAAGATGCAAGAAGGGCCACCTGCAAGACCACTGACTGGAGCTTCTGAAGTTTGTCTGAAGGGCAGAAAGAAGCAGCCCCATATTCTCCAAGCAGTGGATGGGTTCAATACATACTTCCTGAGGTTCTGGATCCACCCGAAAATATGTAGAGAACTTTTAAGGACTTGTTTGAGTTGTATGTTGCTATGAGCATCACTGTTTTGCCTTTGTATTTATTAAAAAAAATATGAATTGAGAGCTATTCTCACAATTTTAATTTTTGTTTTTAGAATTTCACAAATAAGACCTAAACCTGTTACAAGCCTGGAAAATACAAATTGATCCTACGATAAAATAATATAAAAGCAAAGGTTACCTTCAGTAATAAACACATATCCTTACATTTAGTATAAGTAAACATATAGACAGCTAAAGTTATATGCAGACTTTGCATGCTCCTATAAAAATTGAGCTTTGCTCCACCAACTTCTATTTATCAAGTCTCTGGTCCTTAGCCCTCATTCCCATTGGAGCGATTTGTCATGTGATTTGCACCCTTTTGATGGCAATTGCACTGTTCAGATCAGTGCAAGACTGACTTTGTGGTGTCACGCCGATTTAAAAAAGTAGTTCCTGCACTACTTTTTGCAATTTTGGGTGTGACTTGCATAGACATCTGTGCATGAAGCTGCACAGATGTCTTCCAAGTCACATGCCGAAGTCGCACTGACATGCGGCTTTGAAATTGTGCGATTTCAGATGAAGTTGCACGATTTCAAAGCCATAGTCAATGTGAACGAGGACAAAAAGTATAACTAAAGGCAAATATTTTGTAGAGAGTGGAGAGGGCTTAGAACATCTATTAGTTTTTATTGTTCTCTGTGTCCCTGTTTGGGAGATTCACTCTCTCTATTTGCCCTGTTTATCATTATCATTGAAAGTAAAAGTAAATCCCAAATTTTGGGTTGTCCCCAGAAAAGTAATTGAAGGGAAATCTTCCAATGGGGACACTAGTTCTGGTAACCTGGGGGGGACAAGGAACTCCCTTAACCACTTGCCGACCGCCCGCTGCAAAGTGACGGCGGCAAGGTGGCTCGTTATCGCGAAGCGCTGTCACAGGATGGCGGCCGCGATAACTAGCATTGTGAGCGCGTGCGTGCACCGCCGGAGGCGCACTCGCGTGCTCACTGCGTTCGGGGGGGGGCAGGGAGCGGGTAGGGCGGACTCGATCACCGCCAGCTACCCGCGATGCCTCCCCCGCAGTGAAAGAATGGAGGTCCATGTAAGCAAACACAGATCTCCGTTCTGTTGGAGGGGGAAGGGTGGTGATCACAGGCTTCCTCTATATGGAAGCTGTGATCATCCCCTTCCCCCAGCCAGGGCAGCCCACATACAGTTAGAACACGCCCGGGGACACTGTTAACCATTAGAGCGCCCCCTCCAGGTTAACCCCTTCACTGCCAATGGCATTTACACAGTAATCAGTGCATTTTTATAGCACTGATCACTGTATAAATGCCAATGATCCCAAAAAAGTGTCAAAATGGTCCGACATGTCCGATGCAATATCGCAGTACCGCTAAAAATCGCAGATCGCTGCCATTACTAGTAAAAAATAAATAAATAAATAAAAACCCTAGAAATTAATTCTCATCATCCGTAAACGCGGCAACTTTTGCGCAAACCAGTCAATAAACACCGATTGCGATTTTTTTTACAAAAAATATGAGGAAGAATATAAATCGGAAAAAAATGTTTTTTTATATTTTTTTTTTGCATTTGTATTTTAGCAAAAAGGAAGAAATTTGGGTTTTTTTTGCAAAATTGGCGCTTTTCTTTTGTTTATAGCGGCGATCAGAAATGACGCAGAGGTGATCAAATACCACCAAAAGAAAGCTCTGTTTGTGGGAAAAAAAGGATGCAAATTTCGTTTGGGTACAACATCGCACGACCGCGCAATTATCAGTTAAAGCGATGCAGTGCCGAATCGCAAAAAGTGCTCTGGTCCTAAAGTGGGAAATCCTTCCGGGGCTGAAGTGGTTAATTTGCAGGGATTTACTCTCACTTCCTGATTTATCTATGGGACAGGAAGTGAAGATAAATCTCCCCAATGGGATTCAGATATCAAAATAAATCTGACAGGGGTTATGCCACTCCCTTACTCTATCCAAAATGAAAGAAAAAGTTTTGCCTATAGTTCCACTTTAGTGTGATGGGCTTCCTCACTGATCAATGGGAAGGCTCAGAGTGTAGACAGTTAGGGCTAAGCACAACATTTATAAGAGAAGTATATATTTCCATATAACTTTTATTATCTAAACCTCTGGCTTTCCTGATCAGTCTGCCACGCAGTTGTCACATCCCCTGTTTGGTTCGCAGCAGAACTCCCAAACAGGGGAAAGTTCTATCCTGAACGGCAAACCCCATTGAAGTCTAAAGGAACTGAGCAGGAAAAAGCTAAAGTGCCCATTTTGAAGGCGTATATGCAAGTTATTGGCCATAAAAGGATTATGGAGGTCCGGGTACTGCCCTGGGGGACATGTATCAATGCAAAAAAACATTTTTTTAAACAAATGAAAAAAATCTGTATTTTTTTTTACTATTTTTTTTAATGGCAAATGTTTTTTTTTATTCAGCTATCAGCAGGGAAACCCATTGACAGCTGATGACTCATTGGTTGTTAAGGGCGCTGCAGCTGACTTCCTGACCTTGCTCCTTAACAACCAGCTTTTACTGCTCCCTGAATGGGCAAAGCTTTGCCCAATCATGGCACAGAATGCACTGTGCAGCATGCAGTGTATTGCAGGGCGTTCAGTGAAGCAAACACCCACAGAACCCCCTGCAAATTCGGTCTGAACTCATGCTTGAGCCGAACCATTCGCCCAACACTACTTATAGATTATTACTATCTTATGCTTGGTTTGAAATGGCCAGGTTTGTTACAAATTTACTTTACAGGATGAACTATTTAATAGAAAAATTGGAAAAGAATGACTTAGTTAACACACCTCCTACAGGGGATGACTGGAATTTATACATAGACTATTGCATACCTCTTGTCACACTGATATTTTCAATATGACATAGGGCACTACTCAATACTATTTAATACAGTGGCATACAAAAAAAAATACAAGGCATGCTCCAGCTGCAAAAGTTAGGCTCCATTTACATGGGACGCTATTTTAACCTCCCCTGAACGATTTTTTTTTTGACAACTAGAAGCCGGCGTCTAAAGTGGCTGTTTTGCCACGTTTTGCATGCGGCGTATAACGGCGTTTGCGTCTAGGAGCGTTTTTAAAGAAAAAATGTGGGTTTTTTTGTAAACGAAACGGTCCTAGACACTAGTTACCGCGTTTAGGCATGTTTAGCGGTGTTTACATGTTGTTTGGCGTTTCAAATGCCTCTGAACTGGTGTCTGAACCCATTTTTTTTTTGCGTTAAAAAAAGCCTTTAGACTCAACTGCCTGGAAACGACCTTAAACGGCCCTGTGTAAATGTACTGATAAGATAACATAGAGGAAAGTTCAGGGGCAGCTGAAAAAAGCTCCCAAATGCCTCAAAACGTCCGTTTACCAGCAGCAGTGTAAATGAGGCCTAAGTAAACGAAGAATATGTAATGAAAAAACACTCACATGATGAGTTGTGCCACATCAGTTCACAACAGTGATATATGCACATCTTGGCTTATTTTACTTAATTCAATGGCATTTTAGAATGTAAATAGTTTCTTCAGCCAATGTCCCCAACCTACAATATCAATTAGAATAAAAAAAAGAAAAGAACATACTGAAGTTGCCCTTAAGTTCACTATACTTTAGCAAAAGCATTTGCACTTTCATAGAACGTTATCTATCCAAGGATCTGTATATGTAAAGCATTAAATACATACAGTACAATGACCAGGTAATGGATACATAGCACCTGCTTAAATATTAACAATATCTAGCTGCAATCTCATCGCAGTAAATAGCAAACAAGCCATAAAATTGTTTTTATAGACAAGCATTACAAAGCGCTCCTAACCCCATGACATGTATACTCACCTATTTTAAGACATCATAATCTAAGAACAATAATAATCCTTATAACATTTTGAGCACTCTCAGAGGAGATCATTCTGCCGGCAGGCAGAAATACCTTCATGTTGCAGAAATAGCCAGTTAATATAATGCAGAAAAGAAAATGCGAGAGAGACCTAAATGCTGTATACTTCATCCTGTGATTCACTATACACTAAATCTATCCTCACAAACCACCTGCTGACCCTCCAATAAGGTTGCTTTGTAAAACGAAAGTATTTTTCTATGAATTCATGTTTTAGATATGAATGTTCATAAACTTTAACTACCATCATATTAAGTATATGATAGTAGGTATTTGATGGGTTTATAATGGTGCCATAAATCAACAGATAAACAAATCACAATGTTAAACTTACATAGTTTATTTAACAAATGGTTAAAAACAGACCATTAAAAAAGGTTATTACACATGGCAGTTATACGGTCATGGTTGTATGTAGAGTAGGTGCTTGCAATGTGGAAGTGGAAGTCTGCTTAGATGAAACGCGTCAGTTGATTGTGAGCCCACACCTCTTCCATTGCACCCTTGAGATTTGGAATTCCTTATCATTTTAACTCTTCATGTGATATGTAAGTGCAATCCTTTTAATAAACCCCTATACTATACAGTATTAAGCTATGTCGAGATCTTTATTTTTCTATGAGGACAGATTGTTGCTGGTTATGTGGTATTGAGGATTGTCCTGGTCCTGGCATCCTGGTTTATTACCATCGCTGAGTGTCCTGTCTGACTGGCCATACACGCTGCAATACTTCTCACCAGTGGATTCCCTTGATATGCTACTGATGTTACCAGCTTGAGCATCGCCCTTGATTGGTCCTATATGCTGCTTTATATCTTGCCTTTGGTATGCGTATTTATTATCTTGCGGTGGTGGACACGCTCACTATGGTGAATCACTAAGAAGCACTTACCAATTATCTCAGCACTTTATTTTTTGCACTGCATTCGTTTGTGGTGAATTCCCTATGGACAACTTTCTTCACTATTCTGGACACATTTCTTTCCCAACTGGATTATGAATTATTTTCTGGACTTCTATCTAATAATTATGTTTTTAATAACTTGTTTGCAATTTTTCCAATTTGATTATTGTGAAATTAATTTTTTACTCATATGTAATAGCGCTGCACTTTTACCGTGCGTTAGAATTACACAATTTTGTTTACATTGTGATGACGGCAGCTTATAAGGTTTATCTTGGATGTGCAGTATTACTTTTTATCTTTTAGCTTGCAATGTAGTGTCTGATCCCAGCATGTTTCACCAGTACTGGCTTTGTCAGGGAATCTGGAGACCACTACTGGTAAACAAGGCAAAAAAACAACACATGTGTACACATAATATACTATAGAATTGGTAAGGACAAACAGTGCAAATCAATACATAAGATGACATTATCAATTAAACATGGCATTTTCTCTGTAAAACACCATCCTCAGCAACACCACAAAATTACTACCAAGTAGTCAGTAGAGTGCACATACTATTAATAGAAAAAAAGAGAAAGCTCACCACTCAACCTTGTCAGTTAGCCAATCAGCTTCTAACTTCACCTTCAGTTCAATTACATTTTTACAAAAAAAAAAACTATAAGTTGATTTTTATGCAGAGCTGCACCAGATTTTTCACTCTCCAGTTTTAGTAAATCAACCCCAATGTCCTCATGCAGTAATAGCAAGTTAGCTCAATACACTATAATCACTATATAAATGTCCTTATTTTTAGGTGATTATACTTCTGGTAATTGATTTATACACCTTTGTGTTAATTATTTCCCAAACATGTATTGCATTCTCAACGTAGTTGGATTACCGTATTTTCCGGCGTATAAGGTGACTGGGCATATATGACAACCCATTCATTTTCCAGTTAAAACATAGGTTTTGGCCTATACTCGCTGTATAAGACTACCCCCTCCGAGGCAACACCATTTAATAACATCAGATTTGATTTAAATAATGTGCGGTAATACAGTACTGTAGCTTCGGCTACATATTACAGAATGTCCCTACCATAATCTTTTAGGTCGCTGGATGTGCAGTAATACCGTACTGTAGCTTCGACTACATACAGAATATATGTACAGCGCTGAGCCAATCACAGCAAGCAGTGTATTCTATTAATGCATACAAAACCTGCCCGGATTGGCAAAGGTTGTAATAGCCAGCCTCTCTGACTCAGCCAATCCGAGCAGGCTTTGTATAGAATACACCGCTCACCATGGTTGGCTCAGCGCGGTATACTATATGTAGCCAAAGCTACATACAGTATTACAGCACATCCAGCAGGCTAAAATATTAATAGGGACGTTCTGTATGTAGCCGAAGCTACAGTACTGTATTAGCGTACATCCAGCGGGCTAAAAGATTAGGGGCGTTCATTTTGGGCCAGCTATGTTCAAACGAATTAAAGGTTAAAAGTTTATACCCGGCGTATAAGACGACCCCTGATTTTTGGGGGAGGTTTTTTACTATAAAAAGTCATCTTATATGCCGGAAAATACGGTAATGTTTCTTCAAATGATCTATCAATTACTGTGCAATCCATGCGTTCACTGATAATTTCACCTGCTGTAGTGCTTATCCCACCACCGACAAACGGATATACTCTCACCTCCAGTATTTGATCCAAAAATATTTTAGGTCAAATAACGCTTTCCCCTTTTGCCACTGGTATTCTCCACAGTGGGAATCCCCCTGGTGTTCAATCCGCCTCCATCCTTCTTAAGCATGCCACATTCTTTCTTCCAAGGTCATGTGACTGTTGTTCACCAGGCAGAGGTGGAAAGTTTCTTCGTAGCCTCAAGACTCCGGATTTGACATTCTCTTGCAAATGTGCAGTGCCACAAACCAAGCTTGTTTATTGTTTTTAGTCTGAAGTATATTAGGAGCACCTTCTGTTCTTTGTGCACCCATCGGAAACCTGGCTGTCTCTGTTTAGAACTATTTCCTACTTGATTCAACTACTCATATATGGACAGGATATTGCTGCTAGAGATATTTTTTCATATGTGTTAAATTTATTTTGGTTTATGCACAAGCACTTTGTTTTGTTTGAATGCACTAGCACTTGTTTGATATATGAATACGCAGCACTTTATATATGAAGATTGAGTATTTTTACTCTTTGCACATATAATAATAGTAATACAGTGATTTTGTGTAAGAGAGGAATAATATTTAACAATTATTTCACATTAATCAATTATTGAGCACTTATGTGTTGAAATTGGTAGTGCTGTACAATATTTTGATTTATATTTGTCTCTGGTGAGGTGAAAACACTAGGTTAGTGCTGGCAGCCACATTGTATGGAAGAGTGTGTGTTTACATTTCCTTATGGTGATACACACCCATAAATACACTTAATTTTGTTTTTTTGTAAGTGGGAGATATTTGCGCTGATTTATTTTATTCATTCCCTTAGATTTGAAACAATGGCTGCTAGCGTTCACAAGCTGCCCTGGGGGAGACCAGCCTGGGGGAGAGGCATACTTGGTGAGAGAGCCGTCTGCACACAGAACAAACCCTCTCTCCCCTTCTTCCCCCCTTTTTCTTTTTTCCCCTCTCTCTCT
>BLSH010216864.1:406426-416874 GCA_018402905.1 Glandirana rugosa | reverse complement strand
CCTCACGTCTTAATAATCCGTTCAACATAAAAAGTGAACAGATCAAAACACTGACAGAATCCATGGATGGCAGGCTTTTGAGTGTCCTTGCAAAGAAAGGTGGCTATTTTGGTCACTGATTTGTTTTTGTTTTGTTTTTGAATGCCAGAAATGTATATTTGTGAATTTTGAGATGTTATATTGGTTTCACTGCTGAAAATAAATAATTGAAATGGGTATATATTTGTTTTTTGTTAAGTTGCCTAATAATTATGCACAGTAATAGTCATCTGCACACACAGATATCCTCCTAAAATAGCTACAACTAAAAACAAACTAAAAACTACTTCCAAAAATATTCAGCTTTGATATTAATGAGTTTTTGGAATCATTGAGAACATGGTTGTTGTTCAATAATAAAATTATTCCTCAAAAATACAACTTGCCTAATAATTCTGCACTCCCTGTATTATCAATATTGTTTGCAGTTTGTATACGCATACACATATTACCTACCACACTGGCTAGTAGCTCGTGGGTGTGGGTGTCTGTCCTTTTATAAAAAGCAAACATCCTGGGACTATTTATGCATTTAATATTCAATTATTCATTTTTTTTTAAGTTATTACGTTTATTTTCCTTTCTAACCCCCAACCCCCCCTCCTTCACTTGTTTGGCGCTTTCACAATTGGGTTGAGCGCTTAGGAAATTATTTTTTTCTTTTTGCAATCGGTATGGAGGCTATTTATCACAGTAGAGACATGCAATGTCTCTTTTTCAGTAAAATAAACCTACTTGCCTGCTCGCAATCATCTGCGGCATGTACACTGAGAAGTTACATAATCCCGCATCAGCCAATCAAGATGGCCAAAACTGGCACCCAGAACAAGTCATGGAGAAGATGACTGTGCCAGTGAGGAGCCCTCCAACGAATATTGAACAGTTGGAGAGGAGTTAAGTAGTGTGACTATAGTTCCATTTTAACAGAGGAAGGAAAGTAAGTATATGTTTCTAGGGAAAGCTAAGTTAACATGAACCTGTTGCTTTGCCCTGTGTGGTACAATTGGAATTAGTTTATCAGAAATATAACAATAATGGGACTTTAAAGGTGCCAAAGAATCAAAGAATGATGTCAAGAAAGGTCTTCATAAAGTCCACATATATATATTTTTTTTTTAATTTATTTTATTTATTAAGGTTTTTTCTTTCTTTTTTCGGACAGAACAAAACAAAAACTACACATTACATCCATCATACAATTAACATCTCAACACAGAGAATGTCTCTAGCATTTTATGTCTCCCCCTCCCATGCCCCAAAATACCTCAGGAGAGAAGGAACTGACAAACAAAACAGGAAGAAAAAAAAACCAAAAACAACCCACAAGTTTCTTTTTAGAAAGGACCACTTGTCTTCCAACCCCCATCCATTCCTAAGTTACCATACTTATTAAAATTATAGGCTTCTACTATTATCAGTCTGAGATCGTAAGCATACTATTTACCCAGCTCCCCCACACCTTATCAAATTTAGATGGTGTACCCCTACTAACATACGTGACCCTGTACATAGGGATGATCTTGTTCACAATCATCTTCCACATAGACATTTGGGGGTGTACTTTTCTTCCAGGAGAGCACAATCGTTTACCTGGCATAGAAAAGTAGGAGTGTCAATAATGTACGAATCACATCTAATTTGTCAACCAATCCCAACATACACACTTCCACCGAATCTTGAACATGCACATCTGTAATTTCCCTTATGCACTCCGTAGCCCCTCTCCAAAAAATCTGAATCTCTTAAGAGTACCATATTGTCTGCATAAAGTGCTGTCTTTTTGGTCAGGCTACCCACCACTATCCCCTGTACCTCAGGTGATCTTCGCAAAGGCGCTGCCAAAGGCTCAATCACCAGGGCAAAGATGCCCGGTGACAAGGGACAGCCCTGGCGAGTACCCCTACCAATAATAAATGGTTCAGATAACATCCCATTTAATTTGATAGCACAGTTGGGAATTTATAAAGCAAATCAATCCATTTCCTGAAATAGGGGCCAAAACCAAATAGCTCGAGCACTACCCCCATATATCTCCAGTCGACGGAATCAAAGGCCTTCTCTAAGTCGAGAAAGACCAAAATCCCTCCACTGGACACATCTGGCCACAATTGTAAATGCGTAAAAATCTTATGCAGATTGATATTTGTAGCCTTCTTAGGCAGAAAACAAACAAAGGTGTAGCGCTAAAAAAGTGAAAGTACATAAAAATAAACCTGTGACGTGTTATGTAAAATTACAACACAATAATCCAACATATATCTATGTAGACAAAACACATCGGGTGAGGACCATGCATCTATCGCAGTTGTTTTTACTTGGATTTTACTTGTATTGCTGGCTTTACTATTTTTTTATGCTCACCTACCTTTCAATAAAGTGGTGATTTTATTGCAACAAGAGGGGCGTTTACATTTCCCCCAGGGTCCATGATTACATCCTCTACCAAACATGGAAGTGACCTGTGTAACAACACAGAAACCCCCCGCGCATATGAAGAGAATGTGGCATGGGAGGCTCTATGTATCCATGGACATTTCATTGTGGTTGTTTTACTACCAAACAAGTGTGTTTCTTATTGTATGAGGGTGATGTTTCTGAAGATACTTTAACACTAGTGCCCTTTTAAATTTGGAATTTAGGCCCATGACATTCCAGGAGATAACCCTAACCCATTCTCAACCATACGCATGCCTAACCTGCAAGGAGAGGAATACAACAGAGGTCCCAAAATACCAGAATACCAAACCCCCTCCCCTCATCCAATGGGAACCTATAGTCAATTTAGAGCCCGGAGCCACCCAGAGCCATTCATATTGTGACATACCTCCCCTACACACATAGCAATTTAAAACAAAAAAAATATTTGTTCATGGGGATCCCTTTTCCTCAAGACCCGGATTGACTCCTGATGACCCCTGACTCCATCTACCCAAAGGTACCGAAGCAAGGAGTTGAACTTTAAATAATAACCAAAAAAACACAATGAAAAAAACTATACAGTAACTGAGACAAAAAGAGGAAAAGACCCCAAAATGCAAAAAAAAGAGTTAACATCCCCCTATCAATCTCACACAACCATTCATACAACCCTATCTCGCCAGCATATAACAAAAAACAACTCAGCTGGTGGACTTATTCCCAAAACCAAAGAATTCAAAAGGTAATGCACGTCTATAGCTGTGCACCCCCCCCCAAAAAAAAAAAAAAGAAAACGAAAGAGGCATGCCCTATGCCCTTAACCCCTAATCAGGAGAAACATGAAAGTCGGATGAACACCAACCACCCACCACCAAAAAGTCCCCAGCCTGTCCCCTGTCACAAAAGAATCATCTTATGTCATCTTCTATCTCCCAAATATAAAAAAAAAAATAAAAAATTGGGAGAAGAAAGAGAAGGAACCAATCAATCCAAAGTATCCAGCCAATTTGAAACATCCAGTGGGACTTCAAAAGCTCAACACACAGCTTGCTAGGATAAATTCCATATTTGATCCCTTTATCCCTCAGTCTTTTTTGACCTCCACAATTGCACGGCAACGTTTCTGCACTTCCAGAGAGAAGGCGGGAAAGAAATGCAAGATAGCATTTTCAAACTGGAGTTGCGATTTTTTTCTTGCTTCAGCAAGGATCAAATCTCTATCCCGATTAAAAAATGAACCAAAAATGGTCTAGGGGGTGCCCCCTGCCGTCTGGGACCTGATGGAACCCAATGCACACATTCCACAATATAAACCAAGGAGGCTTGCTGCAATGTTAGTATATCTTTGAAAAGTTTCTCTGCAAAGCCATTGGGGTCGCGGCCCTCTGCGCCCTCCGGAAAACCCACCATGTGCACATTGTTTCCTGCACCCTCAAACCGGGTCATTAGTACCTTAACTGTTCATTGTAATTCCATTACCTGCTGCGAAGTAGTAGCAGCAGTATCCTCCACCTCTGAAATGCGGGATTCTACTTTAGTGACCCTGCCCCGGACTTCAAGATCTTGCCTCATGAGACCACATTCTATAACTACGGAGTCTATTCTCCCCATAAGAGTGGATGTGCTATTTTCTATTGGTGCCAATATGGCAGAGGTGGAGGTAGAAGTTTGCACCTCAGGAGAGAGTTGGCTTTTAGTTTTTGCCTGTGAGACTGTCTGAATAGCTGGCTGTATAACCTGTATAACCACATGATCATCCACCTTATCCACAGTTTCCCCCCAATGAATATTGAACAGTTGGAGAGGAGTTAAGTAGTATGACTTTAGTTCCATTTTAACAGAGGAAGGAAAGTAAGTATATGTTTCTAGGGAGAGCTAAGTTAACATGAACCTGTTGCTTTGCCCTTGGTGGTACAATTGAAATTAGTTTATCAGAAATATAACAATAATGGGACTTTAAATGTGCCAAAGAATCATGATGTCAAGAAAGGTTTTCATAAAGTCCACATATTTATTAGTACAAAAGTTTTCTCTAAAATGTGCCTTAGTGTTTTAAAAAAACAATTACTTCCAGATGTCAAGACATTCAGATTACATAAAAGGTCTTTTATGCAGGTATCTTCATTTTCACATACAGAATGACTCTAAGTAGCTACTTCAACATGTTTCGCCCGCAGGGCTTCAACAGGAAGAATAACTCTAGTAGATGTTACAAATCAGACCATCGCGCCTAAACTCAGCCAGTGGTTGTGTGTACCCACCAATCCTACAAGGGGGCCCCCGCACACACACACAAAAAGTGTATCACCCTAATCAAACCCAAATGGCGTGAAAAGTAAGCTGCAGGGGGAGGACCAGAGGAAAAGAAGGCTGACATTTGAAACAGTCAATGAGTATGTAAGAACTTTTGTTCAACTTTTGTACTAATACATATGTGGATTTTATGAAAACCTTTCTTAAAATGATGACTCTTTGGCAACTTTAAATACCCATTACTGTTATATTTCTGATAGACTGTTACAATGACTTTGCTTCTCCCACAATCTATTTTATGCATGTATACAATTTAAATGACATCACAGCTGTTAAAGTGTAACTAAAGTTAGAAGTTTTTTTTAGTTTTAAATGGAATGGAGAAGGATTAAAACATTTGTTAATTTTTATGGCTGTCTGAGCCCCTGCTAGGGAGATTCACCCTCTCTATTTTATTTACTGTTGCGATCGAACAAGAAAGTAAAAGAAAATCCCAAATTTTAGGTTGACATCATGATGGGGACGCTAATTCTGGATATCCTGTTGACACACTGGAATTCCCTCACTTTGGAGGGATTATCTCTCACTTCCTGTTTTGGCTATGGGACAGAAAGTAAGGGGAAATCTCCACAATGGAAAACAGATGGCAAAAAGAAGAAGAAAAAAAAAAAACTGACGGGGATTATAACCCTCACTTACTCTATCCAAAATGAAAAAAAAAAAAAGTTAGTTACACTTTAAGAGAGAATACTAATTTGTATCTAAACCCAAGAAAACAAATAGCCTTTCCTTACTCTATCCAAAATGAAAGAATTAAAAGGTTGAATTTGCTACATTCTGCTTTTCACTTACCAAGTGCCCCATGAGGACGCCTAACAACGAAACGTGCGTAGGGTTTGCTGTTGGAGGTATAGCCACCACGCTATATCAGGTGCCTGGTCGCGGTATCGATAAATCTGGAGTGGACCTGTATACATATCTATGACTATTTACCTGTGTCGGAGTGCAATGTGTTTTTAATAAAGAGGAAAAATGTTTTAAAGGATTTTATGCTATGCTGTGCTTCTTTTCTTCCTATATTTGGCTTCCACCTCTCTGGAGAGTGTAAGCGGTAACACTGGAGGAGAGTTGAAACCAGCCATCACAAATCTGCAGAGTATTGCGCCCAATTAAAGAAGGATATTTCCCTACTGGCTTTTCATTACCAGCCACCTTATACTGCGATTGAGCAGGTACAACAGATGAGAGCTGAGATCGTTCATCACAGATCTGCAGATTATTGTGCCACATAGAGGGAAAAACACCTGTTTGATGGTTCCTCATCACCAGCCATAAATATCGATGATTGATCTTGATCATAAGCAATAGAGGATAAGTCACACGGGGTGATGTTGTCATCATGAAGAAATAATTGTTACATTTTATGCTATATTTCTGCACATATGGGATTGAACAAGATTCATTGGACTTGTTTCATACATATGTTTGACACTTTTTTGTTGCTTTTTGGGATATATCCATGCACTTTTTCGTTTTGACACATACACATTCCTTCACAGCAGATAAATATGAGGGTTTGATTCACTCTATTTATTTTTGTTATGTTGTTTTGGTTTCATATAATACAAAGTTTTATAACAGCAGAGGAGATAGACACAGCATTAAAAAATTCCGCACCAGGGAAAAGTCCGGGACCCGATGGGTTCCCCGTGTTTTATTATAAAAAATTTAAAGAGATCCTCATACCCAAAATGAGTGTATATATGAATGGGATAGGCGACTCCTGGGAGGTAAGAGAGGAGGCACCGTGGGCAACAATTTCAATGATTCCAAAGGAGGGGAAAGATAAAACACTATGTTCAAGTTACAGGCCAATCTCATTACTAAACACCGACATAAAATTGTTCTAAAAAATACTGGCCACTAGATTAAAGAGAGTGATAAAGGGAATAATTAATGGGGATCAGGTCGGGTTTGTGCCAGGTAGAGAAGGGAAGGACAATGGGATTAGGACCCTACTACTGATGCAAAAAATAAAAAGAGAAGGAACCCCCGGCCTACTGCTGTCGATAGATGCCGAAAAGGCCTTCGACAGGGTACACTGGGGGTTCTTGTTTAAGACTATAGAAAGCGTCGGGGTGGGGACGAGAATGATCCAATGGATCATGGCACTGTACAAGAAACCCAAGGCAAGAATAAAAGTGAATGGGAAATTGTCCTCGGTATTCGAACTGGAGAATGGTACACGACAGGGGTGCCCACTGTCCCCATTGTTGTTCATATTATACTTAGAGCCATTATTGGCAGTAGTAAGGAATAACCAGGAGATAAAAGGGTTTAGTACAGCAGAAGAGGAACACACGATAGCGGCATAAGCCGATGATATGCTACTGTACATAGGTTCCCCTAAAACAACAATACCAAAAGTAATGAAGGTTATTAAAAACTATGGAGAGATATCAAACTTTAAAATAAATAAAGATTAATCAGAGATTCTAGGTATTAACATAGGAACACAAGAAAGGGCAGAACTCCAAAGAGGGTTCCCATTTAAATGGGAGAACAAGGGACTAAAATATCTGGGGATCATACTGGCGACGAATAGAGAAAAAATATATCAAATGAACTATATCCCCTTAATAAATGAAATCAAAGATGAACTTAATAAATTAACCCACAGACCATTGTCCTGGTTTGGGCGAATCAATATGATTAAAATGGTAATTCAACCCAAAATTTTATATAAATTCCAAATGCTACCAATTGAAATACCGCAGGTATTTTTTCAGGTGATAAGGAAATTGATAGATAAATTTATATGGAGGAACAAAAAGCCAAGGATAAAATTCTCGATCCTAAGTAAAGGGAAAAACAGGGGAGGATTAGCAGTACCAGACATTAAAAAATACTACACGGCAAATATAATTTCACAGGTGATAGAGTGGGTAAATCCCACGGATAATAAATGTGGGAAATTGGAAAACATGTTGAGCAGGAGTCACTTAGGGAAAGGGGTGTGGATCCCAAGGGGATATAGGGAATTGGCAGAAGACACAAGTAACTTGACACTTACAGCACTTAAAGAGTGGGACAAATTGTTAGCACTAATCAAATGGGAATTTAATTCCCCATATACACCATTGAGCGGAAAAAATTACTTTGCACCTGGGAAAAAAGAATGGTTTGGGAAATGGATTAAAACAGACACAATAAAATTAAAAGATGTACTAACGGGTAGGGAAATAGCAACATTAGAAGAATTAAGACGTAAAGGAGACTTCCTTGAAATCGACGCATGGCGGTACCACCAACTAAGGCAATTTGTTAACTCACTACCACAACCATTGAGAACAGAAAGAGAAATAACACAATTGGAAAAAATTTGTATGCATATGGGAAAAAGAAAAAGGGGAGTATCCAAATTATATAATATGTTGGTAGAGATGGGAGGAGATGAACTTCCGTCATGCTTCGATAGATGGGAGAAAGAATTGGGACAACAGGTGGGGGAGCACGCATGGGAAAAGATAATGAAGCTGGTGTTCAAATCTGCTATAGATAGTAACACGTGGGAGACAAATTATAAATGTCTCGCACGATGGTACCTTACCCCAGAAAGAATGTCAAAGATACAGCCAGGGCGGGAAAAATGGTGCTGGCGGGGATGTAGGGTTGAGGGGACAATGACACATGTGTGGTGGGAGTGTAAGGGGATGCAGGAATACTGGAAAGAGGTAGTGGCCTTGAGTAAAGAAATAACGGGATTAGAGATATCAAGGGACCCATGGACCTGCCTGTTCCATCGGACGGACAGGTCCATCACACAATACACAAGGACGATTGTACCACACCTACTTAACGCAGCAAAAAGCCTGATCCCCAGATATTGGCAAAAAACCCAAATACCAACAATGAGGGAATGGTGCCTAAGGGTAGAAGAGATAAGAAACATGGAGTCCCTGAGAATCAGAGAATCAATAGAGGATGAAACTGAGAAATGGAAGGGATGGACACGCTTCAAAACCTCCAACACATTTATAAAAATAATGAGTATGGGAGAAACATCTGTCGGAACCTAGGGGGGGAGGGAGAGGGAGGGGGGGGGGGAGGGAGCCTGGTGACGCACAGAGGGATAAATTGAGAAAGCAGGAACTGCTACAGAAAGATTATAGGAAAGCATAGTCAGTCTCCCATAAGAACGTAAAAAAATGAAAAAAGAAAAAATTAAGCAGGTACATGGGAGACCAGAAATGATGTGATGTCACCCCACGATGACACGTTGAAAGTGAAATCATAAGTGGAGGAAAGAGGTCAGTACTGCACAGACCAGAGGCAAAACTGATCCGGGAAAAAGAAAAAAAAAAAAAATAAATAATACAAAGTTTTTTGTTTTGATACATATTTTTGGATAATATTAGCACTCCATGATCACTAAGAGACGGTTCACACAAGGGAAACTTGTCAGGCGCCTGACAAGTCGCGCTCCATGCAGTGCAATGGAATCGTTTTAATAGGAGCTCCAACTTAGAAAAAGGTTCCTATACTACTTTGGGGACGACTTCAAGCGACTTGCATTGACTTCTATTACAGAAGTCATTTGTAAGCCACGTTGGAGTCGCAATGTGCAGGGCGGCTTTGAGTTGCCCCTGAAGTTGGATCGCCCCTGTGTGAACCGGCTCTAAGTCCCTTTCACACGATTGGCCTGCTCAGATCCGCCTGTCCATTTTTCAGGTGGATCCGAGCGGGCCACCCCTTTAACTTGTATGGGCAGGCGGATGTCAGCGGAGATGTGTCCTCTGACACCTGTCTACCATCTGATCTGCCAAGATCCGCTCAAAACATACGGATGGCAATACGTTCACCAACCGTCCAGCGGATCGGATAAAAACAGGTTATCTGACAGGTCTGTCTCTGCACAGTAAGTAGAGACGGACCTGCCATCCGCCAGCTCAGCGGGGATCAACAGAGCGATCTCCCGCTTAGCTAGTTGGGTCCGCTGAGCGTAAATGCCCCGTGTGGAGGTGGCCTAATATTATAAAGGGTCATATAGAGACAATATTTAATTTACGTGTATTCACTTTAAAGTTTTGTTAATTTTAATGTTCATTATACACCTGGGTACAGCGCTGTCTTTCCTTCACAATAACTATATACACCTATCAAAAATCATTAACCACTTGCCAACCGCCGTACGACTATAAGTGGTGACAGCGTGGTTCGGTCCCGTGAATCGCCGCTTATAGTCGTCACTCCCATGCACGCCGTACGCTCCCTGAGCGGGGCCGCGGGTCGGGCGGACTCGATGTTTACGGCGACTCGCGATGCCCTGTGACTAGAGTTGAGCGAACCCGGACTGTAAAGTTCGGGTCCGTACCGAACTTTGGGGTGTCCGGGACCCGGACTTTTCAAAAAAAGTCCGGGTTCGGGTCCGGGGTTCTGGTAATTTTAATGAAAAATCTTAAAAATGCTGTAAAAAAGCCCAGGAAGGTCCTAGAGGTCTGAAAAAGGAAGGAAAATGTGGGTAAGGGTGGGACAAGTGCCCTACAAAGAAATGGGGACAGGGAAATAACTTTAAATATTTTTTAAAAAATAAAAACATAAAAAATGCAAAAATGGAGATCATCTTCAAAATGGGTCTGAAAAGTATTAATTAACATTAGAGGCCATAGAACTGTTCTAAAATCATCTTCAAACTGTGTCAAAAAAGTATAAATAAGCCCAGAGTACCCATATCACTG
>BLSH010216864.1:387576-403480 GCA_018402905.1 Glandirana rugosa | reverse complement strand
ATGTAGTCGACAAGGGACAAGACCGAGACAGTGTCCATCTCAACTCGCTTGAAGATCTTCAGACCCAAGATGGCCTCTAATGTTAATTAATACTTTTCAGACCCATTTTGAAGATGATCTCCATTTTTGCATTTTTTATGTTTTTTTTTTTTTTAAATATTTAAAGTTATTTCCCTGTCCCTATTTCTTTGTAGGTCACTTGTCCCACCCTTACCCACATTTCCTTCCTTTTGCAGACCTCTAGGACCTTCCAGGACTATTTTACAACACTTTTTGTACCTAAAAGTCCAGGTCTCCATTGATTTCAATGGGGTTCGGGGTCCGGGACAAAGTTCGGGTTCTGTCCGGACCCGAACCCGGACTTTGTCCCGAAGTTCTGCCGAACCAGCAGAACCCAGACTTCTAGAAGTTCGCTCAACTCTACCTGTGACAGAGCCAGAACAGGGAACAGCTGATGTAAACACTGCGATTCCCTGTTCTGACAGGCGGCATGTAGAGATCCACTGATCCCTTTCAGGATCAGTTAGATCTCTGGTGCCCCTGCCAGCCCAGCCCCCACACAGTTATAACACACCCAGGGAACACAGTTAACCCCTTCACTGCCCCCTGCAGGTTAACCCCTTCCTGCCAATGACATTTATACAGTAATCAGTGGATATTTACATTTCTGATCGCTGTATAAATGTCATTGGTCCCAAAAAAGTGTAAAAAATGTCCGACATGTCCGCTGCAATATCGCAGCTCCGATAAAAAACGCAGATCGCCATGATTACTAGTAAAAAAAGAAAAAATTGTAAGAACGCCATAAATGAATTTTCATGGTTTGTAAACACGGCAACTTTTGCGCAAACCAATCAATAAACGCCAATTGTGATTTTTTTTTTACCAAAAATATGAGGAAGAATATGAATCGGCAAAAACCGATGAATAAATTAGTTTTTTTTTAAATATTTTTTTGGATATGTATTTTAGCAAAAAGTAAGAAATGTTTTTTTTTGCAAAATTAGCGATCTTTATTTGCTTTTAGCAGTGATACGAAATGACACAGAGGTGATAAAATACCACCAAAAGAAAGCTCTATTTGTGGGGAAAAAAAGGACGCAAATTTTGTTTGGGTGCAACGTCGCACGACCGCGTAATTGTCAGTTAAAGCGACACAGTGCCGAATCGCAAAAAGTGCTCTGGTCCTAAAGTGGGAAATCCTTCAAGTCCTTAGGTGGTTAAAGATGAGCTCCAATCTGGGCAAAAAAAATTAGATCAACAGCTACAAATAATATAGCTGCTGAATTTTACTGTAAAGACACTTACCTGTCAAGGGATCCAGTGATATCGGCACCTAAGCCTATTCTTCAATCAGCTTCGGGTGCAGGCGTCGGCATCTTAGGTAAGAGAAACCGGCAGTGAAGATTTCCGGCTTCACAGCCGGTTCCCTACAGTGCATGCGTGAGTCATGCTGCACTTTGTGAATGGTCTCGCAGTCTTCTGGGGCCTATGTGTGTCCCAAAAGGCTGCAGGGTAGGGAGGAGCCTGACATACTTGTAAATCGTTGTGGCAATCTGACCGGGAAGTGGGTACCTGTCAAACCCCCCTCCCCTTCAAAAAGTGGCAAATGTGGCAGTGGAATAGGGGTGGGGGTGAACCCCTGCTTTAATATCAGACAACATGCATTTAGAGTGCACAGGTACTCTAGAAGTGACATGAAATAGAGGGCTATTATAATTATTTGCCCTAGGTACTAGAATCAGTATAATTTTTTAGGTGAATATATAGACACTATTCACAGGAAACAGTTATTGGGTAACGACTAATGAAAAAAGAAATAGAAGTATGTCTATTTAAATAGAATAACCTGCTTTATGCAGTTTATTTATAGTTTATTATATGCAGGATCCAGTTGTAAAACAGAAACATTTACTGCTTGCTCAAGGTGTGTACAGAGGTTTCTTAGTTAGTCCTGTGCCCTCCACATTAGACCAAGATTCTAAATTTTCTGTAAAATTGTACTACTGCATAAAAATGGTAGTAGTCTCCATAGATTCATGCAACACATAAACCTGAGACCTTTTCTTTAGCTTCCACTATGGGGCAGCAGAGCATCAGATTTACAGCAATAATTACTAACAAGCAGCCTGAAAAGTGTATGCAGCATGAGAGTAAAACATATGAACACTGGAGTATGGTCATTAGATCTCCCAGCTTACTTTAACCAATTCAGCTCTCACATGTCTACACAGCCTATAGCTTTGAACAATTTTTACCTTTCCCCTATTGTCCTATTGATTTGGCAATTAATTTGTTCTGGTGATATTTTCTTGCAAAAATGATTTCGTATTTTATTCAACCCATTCACACACAAAAAAAAAAACACTTTTTTACCTTATTTGATCAGTATTTAAATAAAAAAAAAGTGTTACTTTATATAAAATGTATAAAATTTATTTTTTCTGTGTCCCATTTAAAATGACACTATGGGGTCACTAAAAACACAATTTAGTCATGGTTTTACTGCGTTCCCCAACTGCTTTCCCTTAAGCTGCAAAGGCAGTGAACGGGGGTGTATACACGCCACAGCAGCAAAAAGAATTAAACCGCCTGTTGCATTCGGATGACAGTACCTCCAGCCAAACGTGACCCATCCAGGTGGATGCAAATGTACTACACAAGTCCTGTGTACTTTGATGACATTTTTTTTGGGCATGTGTAATATGTCCACTGCCCACAACTGTCTAAAGCCATAGCTCCCAACTGTCTCTGATTTGGAACAAAGTCTCTCTGTTCCTCTTTCCTCCCCATTTGTCTCTCATTTTGGTTTGATCTATATAATTGTATATAAAATGCACTGTTTATCTTTCAAAAAGTGTTTCACAGTGCTAAACCTTTCATTTAATTTCTAAATGGCTGCATTTGTACATTTTAAAAGCCAGTTTAAAAGAATAGTAGTGGTAAAAAATAGCACATCTGGGTGGTTTAACCACTTCATCCCCAGAAGGATTTCCCATGTTAGGACCAGAGCACTTTTTGCGATTCGGCCTGCGTCGCTTTAACTGACAATTGCGCAGTCGTGCAACGTTGTACCCAAACAAAATTTGCACCCTTTTTCCCCACAAATAGGGCTTTCTTTTGGTGGTATTTGATCACCTCTGATTCATTTCTGATCACCGCTATAAACAAAAGAAGAGCGACAATTTTGCAAAAAAAAAAAAAAGATTTCTTACTTTTTGCTAAAATTCAATTAAAAAAATATATATTCTTCCTTATATTTTTTGGTAAAAAAAATCACAAGCATTTATTGATTGGTTTGCGCAAAAGTTGCCGTGTTTACAAACCATGAGAATTACTTTCTGGCGTTTTTACAATTTTTTTTTACTGGTAATGGCGGCGATCTGCGACTTTTATCGGGACTTTGATATTGGGGCGGAAATGTCAGACATTTTTGACACTTTTTTGGGACCAATAACATTTATACAGCGATCAGAAATATAAATATCTACTGATTACTGTATAAATGTAATTGGCAGTGAAGGGGTTAAACTGGGGGGGCGCTCTAGGGGTTAACTGTGTTTCCTGGGCGTGCTCTAACGGTGACCGTGCTGGGCTGTCAGGGGCACCAGAGATCTAACTGATCCCAGTGACAGGGATCAGTAGATCTCTTGGATGCTGCCTGACAGTGCGGGGAACTGCGTTTTTCTTCTGTGGCAAGCAATTGCGGTGTCAGCCGGCTTGAAGAGGGAGCACCCGCTCCAACAATGCATTGCCACATGCCATATCCCATGACCGGAAGTGCTGCAATCCAGGGCAACGCAATACCAGTCCCAGAACAAGGAAGCGCTGGGAGCCACCAGTGCTACAGGGTCAAGGATAATTTGCTGATATCCCGGATTTCGCAATCAACCACCACTTGCCGGATAAAGCCTCCTCAGGACACTCTAAAGAAGTGCGCAGTGACATATACAACGCTTATTACGCTCATATGTTTGTGAGTACCTTTCCTCCTTTGCTATTAAATGCTTTTATACTGTCTGCACTTAGAGGAGCTGTGTTTTTCTTCTTGTGTGTGTGTTGCATATACTGTATATATCTATCTATATATATATATATATATATATATATATATATACACATTATAGGAGATTAGCTTGTGGGGATCAACTTTCCTGAGGAAAATAGTCAGAGTACAGGCAACTTTCTTTAAAATCTGGTGGCTTGCCAGGTTTATTGGTAAAAGATTTGCAGGTTAAAAACAGACAAAACAGAAAATAAATCCTTGCCATCTTGCACTAAACTAAACAGAACAGTTTCCTCACCATACGGTGTGGGGCTGGCCCCCGACACCCACAAAACATAAGCCAACATTCAAACCTTTAAAGTCCAAACAGACACAGAGTTCCCTCAGTTCCCTCTCTGAGTTCCAGGTCAGAGCTCAAGTAAGATCTCTTCCTGATTATTTAAGCCACCTGCTGGTGGACTCCAGTGGACCACAAACTCATAGCTCCCAACTGTCCCTGATTTCAAGGGACTGTCCACGATTTGGGAAAAAAAGTCCCTCTGTCCCTCTTTCCTCCTCATTTGTCCCTCATTTTGGTCTGATCTGTATAGATGTATATAAAATGCACTATTTATCTTTCAAAAAGTGTTTTCCAGTGCTAAACCTTTCATCCAATCTCTAAACTGCTGCATTTGTAAATTTCAAAAGCCAATATAAATGAATAGTAGCGGTAAAAAAAAGGACTTGTGGGTTTAACTAATCATTTTTTAAAATAATTCTCCTTTAAGGGGGCGTGGCAGGGGGTGTGTCCTATGCCTACATACCTTTACTAATAGGTTTCCCTCATTCCCATCTCAAAAAGATGGGAGTCATGCAAACTCTGGACCGAAACCAGCCCTGCCATGGTGGCTGGTAAAATCCGGACTGGACTCGGATACCGTCACAATATATATATATATATATATATCCACAGTATCTCACAAAAGTGAGTACACCCCTCACATTTTTGTAAATATTTTATTATATCTTATTATGTGACAACACTGAAGAAATGACACTTTGCTACATTGCAAAGTAGTGTAAAGAGTGTACAGCTTGTACAACAGTGTAAATTTGCTGTCCCCTCAAAATAAATCAACACACAGCCATTAAAGTGTAAACCGCTGGCAACAAAAGTGAGTACACCCCTTAGGTAAAATGTCCAAATTGGGCCCAAAAGTGTCAATATTTTGTGTGGCCACCACTATTTTCCAGCACTACCTTAACCCTCTTGGGCATGGAGCTCACCAAAGCTTCACAGGTTGCCACTGGAGTCCTCTTCCACTCCTCCATGACGACATCATAGAGCTGGTGGATGTTAGAGACCTTGCGCTCCTCCACCTTCCATTTGAGGATGCCCCACAGATGCTCAATAGGGTTTACGTCTGGAGGCATGCTTGGTCAGTCTATCACCTTTACCCTCAGCTTCGTTAGCAAGGCAGTGGTGGTCTTGGAGGTGTGTTTGGGGTTGATATCATGTTGGAATACTGCCCTGTGGCCCAGTGTTTGAGGGAAGGGGATCTCGCTCTGCTTCAGTATGTCACAGTACATGTTGGCATTTATGGTTCCCTCAATGAACTGTAGCTCCCCAGTGCCGGCAGCACTCATGCAGCCACAGACCATGACACTCCCACCACCATGCTTGACTGTAGGCAAATCACACTTGTCTTTGTACTCCTCACCTGGTTGCTGCCACACACGCTTGACACCATCTGAACCAAATAAGTTTATCTTGGTCTCATTAGACCACAGGACATGGTTTCATTAATCCATGTCCTTAGTCTGCTTGTCTTCAGAAAACTGTTTGTGGGCTTTCTTGTGCATCATCTTTAGAA
The DNA here is from genome assembly GCA_018402905.1 of Glandirana rugosa. Lineage (NCBI taxonomy): Eukaryota > Metazoa > Chordata > Amphibia > Anura > Ranidae > Glandirana > Glandirana rugosa. The sequence goes on along the minus strand of BLSH010216864.1, from coordinate 397,621 downwards.
GAGGCTTCCTTCTGGGATGACAGCCATGCAGACCAATTTGATGCAGTGTGCAGTGTATGGTCTGAGCACTGACAGGCTGATCCCCCATCCCTTCAACCTTCTGCAGCAATGCTGGCAGCACTCATACCTCTATTTCCCAAAGACAACCTCTGAATATGACGCTAAGCACGTGCAATCAACGTCTTTGGTCCACCATGTCGAGGCCTGTTCTAAGTGGAACCTGTTGTCACGTACCTGATGGTAGAGTCTGACTTATGCAGTAGGCAACCTCTCTTACGGCCCTGGTTCCAGAACCCCTGGTAGAGCCATGTTGAACTTCCAGTGACCAGTATGAGAGAAAGAGAACGATAACACCAAATTTAACACACCTGAGACCTTGTAACACTAACGAGTCACATGACATCAGCGAGGGAAAATGGCTAATTGGGCCCAATTTGGACATTTTCACTTAGGGGCATATTCAGTTTTTGTTGCCAGTGGTTTACACATTAATGGCTTTGTGTTGAGTTATTTTGAGGAGACAGCAAATTTACACTGTTATACAAGCTGCACACTCACTACTTTACATTGTAGCAAAGTGTCATTTCTTCAATGTTGTCACACGAAATGATGCAATAAAATATTTACAAAAATGTGAGGGGTGTACTCAGTTTTATGAGATACTGTATACATATATATTTGCCATACCTATGGGATCTCCATGGAATCTGGATATTACTGTAGTAGGCACTGGTACTACAATGATCTCCCCTAGTTTCTGGGTCCCATGCCGAGCAGCTGCCCTGATCCATTGTGAACACAGTAGGTTGCTCGCTTGGCAATGCAGCAGAGCAGCCGCTCATCATGGGACCCAAAAGCTAGTGGAGATCATTGTAGTAACGGTGCCTATGACAGTGATTTTCCAGCTTCCACATGGATCCCACAGGTATGGCACAAATATACTTACAGTACATCAGTCCAAGCTGAACTATGTAAAATTGCCAATATGTAAAAACTACTATACCTAGACTAAATTTGATGTTTAGATCTAGATTGTTAATTTAAATATCCTATGCTATACATTTTAGGAGGTTTTGTAATCTATTAGCACTATAATCATTGTTATTTTAGTTTATCTGTGTTTTATTTTTGTAGATAGATCAGCAAGTAAATGACCAGAAAAAGCAAGTTTTAGTACAAAGCAGACAATTCTAGAAAACTGAATACAACAGGGACAGTCTCTGAATTTCCCGTTTATGTTTAATAGATGCTTACAATGTTTTGTTGTTTGCTTCAGCAAGCCAAAAAAACTCAGTTCATTCTTACAATAAAGAATAAGGCCAGGGATAAGCAGGTATTTCAGGAACATTGTTAACATTTCATAGTATCATGCAGTTAAATGCAATTTTGCATAAGACAATCTCCCAATTATATATTTCTGAACACCACTTATAGTGGTGATGCATTGGGACTGCGGAATTCCCAACTATTCTAGAATAGACATAGCATTGTGAATATTGAATGCATCAATTAGGCTGACCTAAGGTTAGATCCGGTCAAGTATGTAAGGTCACCTGTAGCCAAATGTGAATAGTGTCTTCTAAAAAATTGAAAAGGAGATTGAGGCGTAGGATGGAGAATAATAACACCTGTTCTACTTCCCAACCATTTTATGACTTTGTTTTCTGTCCAGTGGTCAGGGGGAAGAAGACTGTGCTAAATAACAGAGAAACTATTCTCTGTGTAGACTTTGCTCTGTACATACTGTATGCACTGGAATACACTGCAACACACTTTTTACTGAAGGCTTTTGGTCTGCTAGGTCTGCCATCTCTTCAGGTACTAGAATTGTCAGAAATCGAAAAGCTAATAAAAGTTTGCAATATATTCATTGCCATGTTTTCACCACCAGGTAGTCCTGCTGTCAGAATATGCTTAAAGTAGTTCTATGGTCATAGTGTACACCTTCATTTTATAACATCAACATTGTAATAACAATACAAACAATAGATATTTTTGACAAACCAATATAAGCTTATTTGAAAAATCTCCTTTCGTGTTGTGAGATATGCTGGTCTGCTGGCCATCTCATTCCACAATTTCCCGGATTCCCTGCATGCATGCATCCCATGGTACCTTGTTGCCTGCAATCATTGATTTCTGTACTACCTTTGTCTCCTGAAACTTCATCTCTCAGTACCTCTGTAGTTCAGAAGGCAGGCTTTGTGAAATGCGTGACATAGCAGTGCTTGCTTCCAGAGCATAGTGAATATGTGTCACAGAATTCAAGGAAGTAAATGTGTGGGATTCTTCCCAAAGTAAGTATAGCACCCTTTAGTGTGCTACTAGATTAGTGTAGGCAAATTTATGTTATGCCTCATGGTTAGCTTGTGAGTTTGAAATTGAGTCAAGGGTTTACTGCAAGTCAGGCTGGATGACTCAAAGAGGCAGGTCTCTTGTACCTCCCCCTGGGTCCTAAAGTTTGGAGAAGCTTCTAGAAGTTAGTGGCCAGGAGGACTGATCTGCATACTTAAGGTAGCTTGGCCAATCCCCAGGCAGAATGTTCTGGCAGGATGGCTGAGTCAGCCCTTAAATATAGTGAACCCATGCTAGCAAGGGGAATTGGACAGAAGATGGAGTACTGAGGAGGCTGTCGGTGGCTTAGGAGGGGTCCCCTAGGTCTAGGGGGCCTTTGCTTCCAGGCTGGGCTTGGGCTGGCTTAGGAAGATGCATTCAGCATCACGGTGTGAATAGGATTTTTGCCTGAGAGCAAGGAGGACAGAGCGAGTACATCAGCACACACAGGGATTCACAAGGGGAGAGACTGCCAGATGTAGCAAGTTTTCAAAGGGCAGTGCTGTGCTTAATCCTTTATCCCTTGTCCTGGGAGATCTTCAGAGCAGCTAGGTGGGCTGGTAGTCATGCAACAAGGAAGACTGGTAGTTTCTCTAGGCGGTGGAGCTGGGAGCAGTTCTACAAGAGGAGAGCAGATACTTTGGCATGGAGCTTTTCAATATTTTGTTCTACTTTCCAATGGGGCTGAGAGCTCCTGTCTGTAAGGGACTTTGCCACTGATCTAAGAGACTGGGTGTTTCAAGCAAGGAGAGCAGTCTAGGATCTTTTCTCTGTACATAGGAGAGAAGTTGTCCTCATATGTTGTTCTTCAAGTCAAGTTGGGCATCCCGCATTCCCTATACCCTATCCAAGTTGTTTTCCCCCAATAAAACACCAAAAACAAGCCCAAGGACTGATGTCTTTGCCTGGATGCAAGTTGGAAATGCATGTTGTCTGGCAGTGCAGGAATAGGGGAAACAATAACCGGCAGCCCCTGCGGGGATAGTGCTATATAAATTTACAGATTATTAAGGGTATGCAAGAAATAATTGAAATACAATGTGGTAATAAATATATGATTTTACATTGTGGCCAGAAATATGCTTAAAGTTTATGTAACTAAAGTGACAGTTGCACATTTACTGCTCATATTACATTTCAGAATAGGGAATTGTGTATGGGATACTATTTCCTTCAGTCTATTGAAATTCTTGTGTGTGGCCTCTCAATCCGGTTGATGAGATGTTGGACATTCCCTCCTGCATTGTGCTATTACCTGGAGATAAGGTTTTCATCCCACATTTGGATGAAATTCACAAGACAGTTCTAATTTATAAAAAGATGTCTTGCTCTGATAGTGGGGCAGAGTTGTGTAAGGGCTTATTCACACCACATGTGTTGGCCTGCATTGCTCAACACAGGCCCAGTGCCCAGCGACATGCTGAAATCCATAATTTTTAATAGTCCTAGTTCACTCTAACACAAAGGGGTTGATTTAGGGAAATAGGCTGTTCACTTGGCAAAGAATGTTTCCCCAGAGTTTAGTGAATGTGGTGAAATTTCACTTTGCAAATAATAGCCAACCACAGGCAAGGAAAATGAAAAAAAAAAAACAGCAATATTTTTTTTTTGATTGCACATGATTGAATGATGGACATCTGCAGAACTCATTCATGAAGCTCTGAGGCAAATTCCCTTGCATAGTGCAATTTAATTTCCAAAGTGAACATCTTTTAATAGATCAACCTCAATGTTCTGTGAACAACGGAACAAAATGATTAATATATTGGCAGGTAAGACCACTCACGCGTATGTGTATTTAAAACAGGGATTTTATCTGTTTGGCTACATTTCCATTTTTAGCTTATATTCATACAGCAGCATTGTGCAGATACTTTGCTATGCAGGAAAACACTGCCTCTGAATGCAGCAACACTCTGTGCTCTGGCATACAACTTGGCTAGTTAGCTACAGCCAGTTTGTGTCAGGCCAGAGCTCTGCAGAAATGCCATCCATGGACTACTCTACTTGCAACTAGGGTTAGTCAGAGGATTCCTTCATGCCTAACTGCTCAGGTGAGCAGTTACAGTGACTTGAAAAAGTATTTATACCCTTAAAATATTCAACATTTTGTCATGTTACAACCAAAAACGTAAATGTATTTTATTGGGATTTTATGTGATAGATCAACACAAAGTGGCACATAATTGTGAAGTGGAAGGAAAATGATAAATAGTTTTCTATTTTTTTTACAAATAAATATGTGAAAAGTGTGGCGCGCATTTGTATTCAGCCCCCTTTACTCTGATACCCCTAACTAAAATCTAGTGCAGGAATATGCAATTAGCGGACCTCCAGCTGTTGCAGAACTACAAGTCCCATGAGGCATAGCAAGACTCTGACAGCCACAAGCATGACACCCATGCTTGGGACTTGTAGTTTTGCAACATCTGGAGGTACGCTAATTGCTTATCCCTGATCTAGTGGAACCAGTTGCCTTCAGAAGTCACCTAATTAATAAATAGAGTCCACCTGTGTGTAGTTTAATCTCAGTATAATTACAGCGGTTCTGTGAAGCCCTCAGATGTGTATTAGAGAATCTTAGTGAACAAACAGCATCATGAAAGCCAAGGAACCAGACCACTCAGGGATAAAGTTGTGGAGAAGTTGAAGCTTTGATTATTGTTCAACCCCTCATTCGAAAATGGAAAGAGTATGGCACAACTGCAGACCAAACAAGACATAGCTATCCACCCAAACTGACAGGCTGGGAAGGGAGAGCATTAACCAGAGAAGCAGCCAAGAGGCCCGTGGCAACACTGGAGGAGCTGCAGAGATCCACAGCTCAGGTGGGAGAATCTGCCCACAGGACAACTATTAGTCACGCACTCCACAAATCTGGCCTTTATGGAAGTGTGGCAAGAAGAAAGCCATTGTTGAAAGAAAGCCATAAGAAGTCCAGTTTGCAGTTTGCGAGAAGCCATGTGGGGGATACAGCAAACATGTGGAAGAAGGGGTTCTGGTTAGATGAGACCAAAATTGAACTTTTTGGCCTAAAAGCAAAATGCTATGTGTGGAGGAAAACTAACACTACACATCACCCTGAACACAAAATCCCCACCGTGAAACATGGTGGTGGCAGAATCATGTTGTGGGGATGCTTTTCTTCAGCAGGAACAGGGAAGCTGGTCAGAGTTAATGGGAAGATGGATGGAGCCAAATACAGGGCAATCTTAGAAGAAAACCTGTTAGAGTTTGCAAAAGACTTGAGACTGGGGCGGAGGTTCATCTTCCATCAGGACAACAAACCTAAACATACAGCCAGAGCTACAATGGAATGATTTAGATCAAAGCATATTCATGTGTTAGAATGGCCAAGTCAAAGTCCAGACCTAAATGCAATTGGGAATCTGTTGCAAGACTTGAAAATTTCTGTTCACTGACGCTCTCCATCCAATCTGACAGAGCTTAAGCTATTTTGCAAAGAAGAATGGGCAAAAATGTCACTCTAGATGTGCAAAGCAGGTAGAGAAATACCCAAAAAAAGACTTGCAACTGTAATTGCTGTAATTGCAGTGAAAGGGGGTTCTACGAAGTATTGACTGAATACAAATGCACGCTACACTTTTCACATATTTATTTGTAAAAAATGTTGAAAACCATTTATCATTTTCCTTCCACTTCACAATTATGTGCCACTTTGTGTTGGTCTATCACATAAAATCCCAATAAAATACATTTACGTTTTTGGTTGTACCATGATAAAATGTGGAAAATATCAAGGGGTATAAATACTTTTTCAAGGCACTCTACATGCAAACAACAGTGGTTGCTGGCCATTGATTTTTACAGAGTACAAATCTGACAGCTGCTGGTGGTTGCACACAGAGTGTGCATGCAGTGTTTAATACCCCCAGCTAAAATATACTGATTCTTGCCAGCTGTCACCCCTGGACACCCCTGTGCGTATGGGTAAACAATTTAAATGTAAAGTAATGTTGTAGTTTTACTCTACTACCCTATAACTTGTCTTGCTTAAAGTGGTTCTGAAGGCAGATGGTTTTTAATCATAATGCATTCTATGCATTAAAATAAAAAACCTTCTGTGTGCAGCCGCCCTCTCTGCCCCCCTAATACTTACCTGAGCCACATCTCGATCCAAGGATGTTGCTCAGAGACTCGGCTGTCCAGTATTCTCCTTCCTGATTGGCTGCCATTGGCTCCCGTTGCTGTCAGTCAGTAAGCCAATGAGGATGTAGCCATGTTCCCCCTTGGGAGTTGTGGTTCACCTGCCCACTGCCCTCAATCACACTATGTCCACACACCCGGAGTCACGGAGCAGGCCGGTACTTTGTTTTGTTATTTTATTTGAGGGAATAAAACTTAGATGAGTAAAGGGATTAACTGTGCGATGCCCAAAGAATTAGATTACGGGACCTTCTATATACATCTGCAGTGTATACACTCCAACTTCCTCCAGCACAATCACTTGCTGACCGTTCCTCTCCTCACTTCACTCCAGCACACGTCTTAGTTTCCTGGCGTGAAAGGCAATTTATCAGGCTGCCATGACACTTCTTCCTCCACCCCAACTAGTACATGGTGAGGCCTACACTTTTGCCAGCAGGACCTCCGAACCACCCATTATGGGCAAGGGCCACAGGCTCCCGTTTGTGAAGCCACGGGCCCTCAATTGTGTAGCTAAGTATGTTGGTGCTAGTGGGGTATTGAAGGACTACAACTCCCAGCCCATCCTCTTCCAGGCCACTCCGGCTTGCTTTCCTATCCAGTGACACTCCTTCCCCTGACTGGCTCCTCTGACCTCCACAGACGGTCCACTATCCTCCCCCAGCCTGCTCCAGCCTTCTCAACCAGTTCCCAGGGTCTGTCACTCACGGACAACTGGTGGATCCTTTAAAGAGTCTCTTAGAATGTATGTAGAACTTTGCTGCTCTCCTGCTTCCTTGTGCTACTCCAGGAATCGACTCTACTCCTGGCTGCACCCAAGCCTCCAGGCCCAAGGTTACCCTTCCAGACTGGGGACTCCCTCCCGGGTGAGGCCTCTGCTACATTGTCCTCTCTTCCACTTGCACTCTCCTCCCCTCTGCTGGCAGATTACTGTATTTAAGGAGGCCTGCCCCCTGCCATTCCAAACTGTGGATTGGTCAGGGCTCCTTGTCACACATCAGAAAGGGACACCTCCTCATCCATCCCCTTTTCCAGAGCTTTCCTAGCTCAAAAAGGGAGGATTATCCAAAGGGGTGTCCCTTCCCGTAATCTCCAGCCCTCCCTGAGCTACTCCCCAGCCCAGTTAAAAACAACCAGGCCTGCACTCACTGTCAGGCATGACTAGATTTGACCTCTCCTATCAAAAATCTACAAAAAAAGAGCACCTATCACTAGAGTTGAGCGGACACCTGGATGTTCGGGGTCATTTGGTTCGGACGAACTTCACGGAAAAGTTCGGGTTCGGTACCGAACTTGACCCAAATTTTACCCCGAACCCCATTGAAGTCAATGGTGACCCGAACTTTTGGGCACTAAAACGGCTGTAAAAAAGTCCCGGAAAGGGCTAGAGGGCTGCAAAAAGGAAGCAAAATGGGGGTAAGGAGTAGAACAAATACCCTACAAACAAATGTGGATAGGGAAATAACTTAAAATAACAAAAAATAAATAAAAATGGGAGGAGGAGGTGGATGTGGAGGTTGACTAGGCCAGGACAGTGGCAGTATAGGTGGAAGTGGCGGTGGTGGAGGAAGAGGAGGAGGTAGCCAACACTGTTATTTGTTTGTTTGTTTTTTTATTCTAATTGGGGTAGCCCCCAAAATATTGAGACATATTAAAAAAAAAACAAGTATACCGATGGCTATGTGAGGCCGGTCTAAATGTCTATTCTGCACAAGGTACAGACAAGTCTTGTGGGATCCATGCCTGGTTTATTTTAATAAACGTTAGCTTGTCCATGCTGGCAGTGGACAGGCGGCTGCGCTTGTCTGTGATAACGCCCCCTGCCATGCTAAACACATGTTCAGACAATACACTGGCTGCAGGGCAGGCCAGCACCTCCAAGGCATACAGGGCAAGCTCAGGCCATGTGCCCAATTTGGAGCCCCATAAGTTGAATGGGGCAGACCCATCAGTCAGTACGTGTAGGTGTGTGCACACATACTGTTCCACCATGTTGCTGAAATGCTGCCTCCTGCTAATACGTTGCCTATCAGCGGGTGGTGCTGTTTGTTGTGGCTGGCTGCTGACAAAGCTTTTCCACATTTCGGCCATGCTAACCCTGCCTTCTGAGGTGCTGGCAGTGCCACAGCTGCATTGGCGACCTCTTTCTCCTCCTCCGCCTTGTGCTTCCACAGAGCCCCCTGTGTCATTTGGGAATGCCCTCAGCAGCGCATCTACCAGTGCACGCTTGTAGTCGCGCAACTTCCGATCATGCTCCAGTGAGGGAATTAAGGACAGCATGTTGTCCTTGTAATGGGGATCCAGCAGGGTGGCCACCCAGTAATCGGCACAAGTTAAAATGTGGGCAACTCGGCTGTCGTTGAGCAGGCACTGCAGCATATAGTCACTCATGTGTGCCACTCATGTGGGATAGTAACGCTGAGAACAGCGTCATCGGCACTGGCCATGTTGAAGGAGTACTCGAAACACCACAATACGGTACACAGGTCTCGCATGGAGGCCCACTCGTTGGTGGTGAAGTGGTGCTGTTCCGCAGAGCGACTGACCCATGCGTGCTGCAGCTGGAACTCCACTATTGCCTGCTGCTGCTCGCACAGTCTCTCCAGCATGTGCAAGGTGGAGTTCCATCTTGTGGGCACGTCACATAGGAGGCGGTGAACGAGAAGACCTAAGTTCCACTGCAGCACAGACAGGCGAGCAGCAGCAGGGTGAGAATGCCGAAAGCGTGCACAGATGGCCCGCACTTTCTGCAGCAGCTCTGATATATCCGGGTAGTTTTTTAGAAATCTCTGCACCACCAAATTCAGCACATGCGCCAGGCAAGGGATGTGCGTCAAACTGCTAGGCCCAGAGCTGCTACGATATTTCGCCCATTATCGCACACCACCAGGCCGGGCTTGAGGCTCAGTTGCAACAACCACTCATCGGTCTGTTGTTCAATGCCCGTCCACAGCTCCTGCGCAGTGTGGGGTTTACCCCCCAAACATATCAGTTTTAAAACAGCCTGCTGTCGTTTACCCCTGGATGTGCTGAAGTTGGTAGTGAAGGTGTTACGCTGAGCGGATGAGGAGGTGGTAGAGGAGGAGGAAGAGGAAGCGCAGTAGGAGGAGGAGGCAACAGGAGGCAAAGAGAAATGCCCTGCAATCCTCGGTGGCGGAAGGACATGTGCCAAATGGCTAGCCGCCTCAGGCCCACCCTCCACTACATTTGCTCAGTGTGCAGTTAGTGAGATATAGCGTCCCTGCCTGTGCTTACTGGTCCACGTATCAGTGGTTATGTGGACCTTGCCACAGATGGCGTTGCGCAGTGCACACTTGATCTCGTCCCCGACTTGTTTGTGCAGGGAAGGGATGGCTCGCCTGGAAAAGTAGTGGCGGCTGGGAACCACGTACTGTGGACAGCCACCGCCATGAGGTTTTTAAAACTGTCCGTGTCCACCAGACGGAATGACAGCATTTGACTATACAAACCCCCCATTTGGGGTGTGACGCGTCCTCGACACCTGCCCGTAACTTGTTGTCTGGCTACTCACCAACAACGTTGA
>BLSH010216864.1:355916-365928 GCA_018402905.1 Glandirana rugosa | reverse complement strand
TCGAAGATCCTAACGAAAATGAAAAATCTCGTAGTGGCCGAGATTTTTGTTACGGTCTCAATACCGGCTGTCGACGTCGGTATTGAGGCCATATTGGTGAAAGTCAGTTAACGCATGTACATGCACTAAACGGCCGTTCACCTATACGTATCACGGTAACTAATAACATGGGATTACGTGTTTATGTAATACGAAGTCACACGATGACATATCATTTTGGTGTTGTATGTATGCCAACCCAACATGTAACACTGATCGACATCAAACTTTTTATTTCGTACTGGTCGAAAAAAATCACTATACAGTAGCACACTGAAGCATAATGTATTTGTGCATTAGGGTACAATAATCAATGGCACTATGCATATCCACTTGCCGGCAAATCACGTACATGTACGCAATTGACTGAAAGTGGTTATACCGGAGTTATGGCTGCAGCTGTCGGCCATAACTCTGGCATTGTTTTTAGAGCCGGTGATGCTCTAAAAAGTAAAAGCAATCCTAGAAGCTAATTAGCCACTGTATTGCTAATTTTAAATAAAATACCTGAAACAATCACACTAAATGTATAGCACAACACAAGTCCTGTTGTACAGTACTACAAGAAATGATAAAGCTAATAAATAATAAAAATGACCATGTTCTATTGCATATGACCTTTGAACAGCTGCTAGCCTTTTCGTTTGCACTGTACAAATAGTCAGCACGTTCAGATTGTTGAGGTTAAGCCATGAACATGTATGGAGAAAAAAATGTGCTAGTTTACAAATACAGGGGCCTAGACTATTTTCTTCTGACATTTACAGAGATGCAGCCCTGATCACGGATATCATGCAAATCTAAGACCAACCATTCTGTACATAATAGGAATGCTTACGTTTTGTAAAACAATGCATGAAAAAAACATTGTATTACATTTGACATTAAAGAACTTCAGCAATGTCCTGTGAGGCATTAAACTGTGTCATGTCATACAAAAATATATTATGCTCAATATAAAAATAGCCATATAGGATTTTGCATCATGTTCTATTTCAGAGACAAGCAAATGTTAGTAGCACATCAAAGAGGAAAATTATTTGGTCCACAGGAAAGAGAACAGCAATATGGGGGTCATTTACTAATATTCCTGGGAACTACTGGATGCTTTACATGTAATAGCACCCATTTTAGACAATTAAGAGTTCAACTAGGTGAACCTGTGAATGAAAAATCGCACTATTAGCGGCGAACATGACTTCGTAAATTCGGAATCGGCGCTAATCGGCGATTCCACAAATCTGCAAGTGCCAATTGCTACCAAGTTATTATACAGCATTTCACTGCAACCCTGATCCATGTATGTGAAGAAAATTTTTTTATGTGAGATGTGCATCTATTGATGCATATTGCAATTAGTATTCCTAATTTGTTTTCTTCTTTTGCTAACGAATGCAGTTATGAATGAGTGCTGCAGAGTAATGTCTGCTATTCTGTAAAGTTACATATATTGAACATTTACAGTTACATGTATCTGTTGTATGTTATATTTATCATTTTATTTTTTCATTTAGGTGACTATAAAGTAGTAATCATTTACAGTATCTCACAAAAGTACACCCCTCACATTTTTGTATATATTTTATTATATCTTTTCATGTGACAACAAATTTGCTGTCCCCTCAAAATAACGCAACACACAGCCATTAATGTCTAAACTCCTGGCAACAAAAGTGAGTAGACCTCTAAGTGAAAATGTCCAGATTGGGCCCGAAGTTTCAATATTTTGTGTGGACACCATTATTTTCCAGCACTGCCTTAACCCTCTTGGGCATGGAGTTCACCAGAGCTTCACAGGTTGCCACTGGAGTTCTCTTCCAATCCTCCATGACGACATCACGGTGCTGGTGGATGTTAGAGATCTCCACCTATCATTTGAGGATGCCCCACAGATGCTCAATAGAGTTTAGGTCTGAAGACATGCTTGGCCAGTCCATCATCTGTACCCTCAACTTCTTTAGCAAGGCAGTGGTCATCTTGGAGGTGCGTTTGGGGTCGTAATCATGTTGGAATACTGCCCTGTGGCCCAGTCTCTGAAGGGAGGGGATCATGCTCTGCTTCAGTATGTCACAGTACATGTTGGCATTCATGGTTCCCTAAGGCTCCTTTCACACTGAGACGTTTTACAGACGCTATTTATCTAAAAATAGCTCTGTAAAGCTCCTCAAAAATCCCCCCCAATCCACCCCAATGTGAAAGCCCTGAGTGCTTTCACACTGGGGCGGTGTGCTTGCGGGACGTTACAAAAAGTCCTGCAAGCGGCATCTTTGGGGCAGTGAGGGGAGCGGTAATATACTACTCCTCTACCGCCCCTGCCATTGAAATGAATGGCAAGCGCTTCCGAAGTGGCTGCACATCGCCTCGGTAGTGCTGAGCGCCGGAACTTTTAACCCCTTTTTAACCCCTTGTGGGGGGTTAAAAGCATGGTGCTCTCGCCCGCATAGCTGAGCCATATCGCTGGTAAAACTCCGCTAAAACTAGTGGGGTTTTACCGCGACCGCCGCTTCAGTGTGAAAGTGGAATCAATGAACTGTAGCTCTCCAGGGGCGGCAGCACTCATGCAGCCCCAGACTATGACACTCCCACCACCATGCTTGACTGTAGGCAAGACACACTTGTCTTTGTACTTCTTACCTGGTTGCCGCCACACATGCTTGACACCATCTAAACCAAATAAGTTTATCTTGGTCTTGATCAGACCACAGGACATGGTTCCAGTAATCCATGTCCTTAGTCTGCTTGTCTTTAGCAAGCTGTTTGCGGGCTTTCTTGTGCATCATCTTTAGAAGAGGTTTCCTTCTGAGATGACAGCTATGCAGACCAATTTGAAGCAGTCTGCGACGTATGGTTTGAGCACTGACAGGCTAAACCCCACCCTTTCAACCTTTGCAGCAATACTGGCAGCATTCGTCTATTTCCCAAGACAACCTCTGGATATGACGCTGAGCATGTGCACTCAACTTCTTTGGTCGACCACGGGGAGGCCTGTTCTGAGTGGAACCTGTCCTGTTAAGCCGCTGTATGGCCTTGGTCACTGCTGTAGCTCAATTTCAGGGTCTTGGCAATCTTTTTATAGCTTAGGTCATCTTAATGTAGAGCAACAATTCTTTTTTTCAGATCCTCAGAGAGTTCTTTGCCATGAGGTGCCATGTTGAATTTCCAGTGACCAGTATAAGAGAGTGAAAGCAATAACACCAAATGTAACACACCTGCTCCCCATTCACACCTAAAAGCATGAAACACTAACGAATCACATGACACCGGGGAGGAAAAATGGCTAATTGGGCCCAATTTGGACATTTTCACTTAGGGGTGTATTCAGTTTTGTTGCCATTAATATACATGGATGGCTGTGTGTTGAGTTATTTTGAGGGGACAGCAAATTTACACTGTTATACAAGATGTACACTCACTACTTTACATTGTAGCAAAGTGTCAATTATTCAGTTGTGTCACATAAAAAGATATAATAAAATATTTACAAACATGTGAGTGGTGTACTCACTTTTGTGAGATACTGTATGGTTCATTCTTTAATCATACTACACTATTATGTAGGTCTCAGTGTACTTAGCCCATTGGCTTGGTGGTCTGCTCAGATGTCTCCAAAGCACTCAAGTTATGAGTTCAAATCCCAGCCAACCTATCACCCACCTAAGGCAGATGTGTTTATTTTTCCAGTGCACAAGTAAATTAAAATAAACAAACAAAAAAATTGTAATCTGCCTGACAACAAGTGTGTGATGTTTGGAATTCCACACCATAATATTATTGAATACTTATTACCATTGCAGGCATTTGAAGAGTTAATATAATACAATCAACCAAACTAAAATGCATTGGCTAATTGGGCTTCGCCTATTTTATCCGAGCATGCAGCCTAGAGGTCAGGATAGGGGGGGGAGTGAGCCACCCCTCCTGAATCATACCAAGTCACATACCACGTGGCCACCCGGGTACGTCACCTGGTGGCCCCGCCCCCTCTGACATCACGTAAGGGACAGTAACCATCTGATTCCCATGCAAACAGCCCTCTTCAGACTCTTCCAAAGAGGAAGATGCAGAGGAACATGACAGTATGAATCCTGCTTTGTTCAAGAAGTCAGTGATTAAGTTGATGCTAGACACAATTGCCACAATTCATGAAGCATGTAGTCAAGACATTCTAAAAGAGCTGTTTGGATTTGCCTTGTGCAAGAGTCATCTATTCTGGCAAGGTCCAGTTGTTCTTCCAAAACCAGTAACTGGTCTTAAGATCTTCTCAGGCCAACCAACCTTCTTCAGACTCTATAGAAGAATGCGTGAAGGAGGGTGACTTATGTACGCTTTTTATTTCCTCCTTTCTAAGGCTGGTGAGATGCCTTGAGATAGAAGGAAAGCAGTAGAAGTATTTCAAGGACTTCTGAATCATCGGGTGAGGGCCCTGGAGGTGCTACAGAGCTTTGGTTGGTTGATCAACTTTAGCAAGAGACAGCTTGTTCCTTCACAGAGGTTAGAGTATCTGGGTGTTTCATTCGACAGTGGTGGGGAAGGATATCCCTCTGAATCTCCACGGTCCGAGCTCTGAAGACAAGTCATTCGATATCAGCAAGGCAGTTAAGGCAGTTGTTGTTAGCTCCATCTGTGGCACTTCTGAGGTTCAGAGATCTTCTCATAGTGGGGGTCTTGGGGCTGATGGAACACAGCAGTCCCCATAGTGGCCTGTGTTCAATGGCATCTCAGACACCTTAAGTTTGCTTTACTGCAGCAGTGGGACAAGAGCTCTCTAGGTCAGCAGATAGTGCTTCCCCATTTCGTCGAGCAAACTTTGACATGGTGGACTGACACCAGGCAACCTAAGGCAAGGCCTTTCTGTCTTAATCACAGAAGTGACCACACTTACTTCCAACACGAGCCTAAAAGGCTGGGGAGCTCACTGTCAGGACCAGGTTGCTCAAGGAAGATGGAAAGAAGTGATTCCTTATTTGTCTAGAGTGGATGGCAGCACAGGAGGCATTACTGACCTTTGCGTCACTGCTTCAGGGCTGTCATGTGAGGTATCAAACAGACAACAGGATGGCAGTAGCATATGTATGGAATCAGAGCGTGACAAGGAGCCTTATGCAGATTGCGGCACAAATCTTTCAGTGGGGGGAGTGCAATCTGTTGGCCTTGTCAGTCTCTTACCTTCCCAGGGTGCAGAATGCGAGAGAAGACCCTTAAGCACATGCTTTCTCAATCGAAACAAGTGGATTTTGAATCAGAAATGTCTTTTACAACTGTTTGCTCAGAGGGGCCCCCCTGAAAGTGGATTAATGACATCTCCTCTCAATGAATAGCTGCAGGTGTTCTTCTGCCAAAGGTCAGGATGCGCTGTCCCAGTGCTGGATTTTCCTGCCTGTATACGTATTTTCTCCAATTTCCATAGTTTCCTCTGTTGAGGCAGTTGTTGTTAGCTCCGCTGGTGGCACTTCTGAGGTTCAGGGATCTTCTCCTCTAGGATGGCATTCTTCACCCAATATTGCACAGCTCAATTTGATGGCCTGGCTATTGTAAGAAGCAGGCTAGCCCAGATGGGGGAATCAGAAGAGGTTTAGAGGACGTTGCTAATTTCTCAGAAGATTTCCTTGAACGCTATATACTATGGAGTGTGGAAAAGCTCTTTGAGGTAGCAGCGATTAATCGGTTCAAACCAGAGTCTCCATCTCATAATGTCTTGGAGTTCTTGCAATTGGCTCTAGACAAAGGGCTTAGCTACAGTATGGTCAGAGTCCCGCTGTCAGCCATTTCAGCTCTAACAGAAATTCGTTGAGCGAAAGATCCTTTGGTGGCATGTTTTATGCGGGCAACCCTAAATCAATTCAACAACCAGACGAGTCCCTGAAATTCAAGCTTTCACAGCCAAGTCTCCATATTGTGAGCCATTTCAGGACAGAGTAGTTCTTCGTCCAGTTCCGTCTCTTCTTCCGAAGGTGTCTTGGCCTTTTCATATAAATTGGGAAGATACTGCCTTCATTGTCTGTCTGCAGTTTCGGAACAGGAAGATTGGTCAAGGGTGGACATATTTCAGGTCATTTTCACGTATCAGCAGAGAGCACAGGAGTTCAGACTGGCGGATAACTTGTTCATTCTACCAATAGGTCCTAAAAAGGAGTCAAATGGCCCCATCTAGAATTCTTTCCTTTTGGATAGTCCATTAGATGAACATAGGTAGCTTTGGGTCTTTCCCTTCCAGAAGGGGTTCATGCACCTTCGACAAAGCTTCTTGGGCAAGTCACGCCAAGGATCCAGTGAATGTGGTGTGTAAGGCTGCCAGCTGAAAGTTCCAGAACACTTTCATCTGCCATTACCTTTTTGACATGATGGATGGCCCTTCTTGGGCTTTGGGCACTTCGGCGCTTGCTTCTGCTCTTTCCGCGTGATATTAATACACTTCTTTTGCATTTAGTCTACATAATATCTTGTTTTCTTGGTCCCACCCTTTCTTGTTTTTATGCTAGTTATATCCCACTTGTAGGCTGACAGGATTAGCCCCAGAAATATGGAAAATTGTTATAATACTTACCGTAATTTTCCTTTCCTGGGAGCTCATCATGTCAGCCTAGGGTTTCCTGCCCTGGTGTTCTGTTGCGAGGTGGTGTTAGGAACGCTGGGGTATGGGGAATCCCTCCTTTTTATTTGAGCAGGGGGTTGTCCTGTGGGGTCAGAGGGATGGAGCTGACCCGTTCATAGGCTGATATGATGAGCTCCCAGGAAAGGAAAATTACGGTAAGCATGGTAACAATATTCCATATTCTGCCCTAGGGTTACCACGTACACTCACTGTACATCTATGGAGGAGCAATATTGTCCCTCTACTACACCTGCATGCTCAGCTTGCCATGCATTTACAGGTGAAGACTATGGAGGAGCCAACCCCATGTCAACAGTGCAGACACAAATGCACAAAAAGGAAGCCACTGAGAAAAGAAGTTGCCAGGAGAAAAGACACATGGATTTCAAGTATCAACAATGTTTGTATAAATGCATATTTAAAAAAAAATGCTATTTGATCAGTATTAAAGCATAGGCGAGACATTTTTGATTGGAGTTTAGTTTTATTTGGATAAGCATATATATTTGCATAAGCAGTCAAAATTACCTTTTGCCATTAATTCTTCCTGAAAAATAGCACAGCACTTTTTGATATGTGACTGTTCTGTAGCCACTTATCTGTTTATCAGCAATGTGAGATCATCGAAGACACTGTGCCTCTGACTTCTAGTTTCATGAGATTTGGAGTAGAGATGCCACTACTGTGCTGTCCACAGTTCCTCTTGCTGAACAGGTAGCAGTGCTAGGATCTCCCTGTTGCTGCTTCATTCATTCTGTGGCTCTGTGCTTTCTCCATGTCTTCTGCTGCTTTTGTTTATTACCCAATCAGTTAACAGAGGGGCAGCTTTGAAAAGAGAAAGCAAAGCACTGCTCTTCTACCAAGATGGCTACATCTATATGGAGGCGGAGCAAAGAGTTATTCGTTTGTAATGGGGAAAGATCCACTGCAGGTAGCCTTTAGGCAATACTGGTAACATAACATTTGCACTCTGTTTGCCTTTTTTGGGAATACAGTGCTTTTGGCACACTTCCACAGTACAGGTGCTCTTTAAGAAAATTAACATTTTCCTAAATTGAATTTCATCTACATTTAAAAAGGTGATTGCATTTCCATACATAAGGAAGTTGCACCCCAACTTTGGGCTGGTAAAATACCCTTGCAATGCCCCCTTCCGCTGCACTACAATAGGTAAATGTCTTTATGTCTAAGGGGAGATGAGAAAGCTGCATTACTTACTATACCCTCCCTCTCTGACTGGCTCCAGCACTGCTTTTTTTTCCTTCCTGTGCTCTGGACTGTGGGTGGTCCTTCGGCTTCACAGACAATGCAGGGCAATTAACCCTGCACTGTCTGTGGAGGAGGCAGGAAAGAAACCTCAGCCAGGAGAGCATTAGAAAGGAGGCTTGGCGGGACCAGTTTTGCCACTGGAGGGACCCTGCTGAAGTGAGGATCAAGCAAGTCCCTTATTCATTAACCCTTGCAATATGGGGGATGGGGGGCAGAGTCCACTGCAAGGGTATCTTTTTTATGCCAGGAGTTGGGCTTTAGGTATATTGCTATACCCTGAGGGGTAAAGAGCACGATCACTCAGAATGCCAGTTACACACTGGGGCTTAAGTGGCATCTGGAGTAACCAAACAAATTACTCCTTAGGACCTCCCCAGTTCTATCAGTCGTGTACACAATTTGTTCAACAGTACCGAACTCTGATGAAGGGAGACCCTTTGAACCTCCTAAATGCGTTGGACTTTCATAATATAAAAATCTGAATTAAATCAAATCTGGACATTATACATTCTGCTTTTGGCATTTCCTCTTTTTATACCGAGTCTTGTAATGGCAGGGTTACATTAGAAATGTTGGTAACAACATATTTGAAAGTTAATAAAGAATTAAAGTTAACTAGCTAGTTAATTCTTCTCACCATATATGAATATTTTATGGTTGAACATATAGGTTGAATAAAGAGGGTAAACCCATCAACAAACTGCTGTAACTGAGAGATAACAGTCATCTGTGAAGAACTTTAAATGCAAGTCTAAATGCTAAGTGGTTAGCACTTCTACCTAGCACCACTAGAGTCATTGGTTTGAATCCCAACCATGGCACTACCTGCATGGTGTTTGCATGTTCTCCCTGTGCCTGTGTGGGTTTCCTCCTGCACTCCAAAAACATGCTGGTAGGTGAATTGGCTCCTGTCTATATTTGCCCTAGTATGTGTTTGGTTGAATGTGAGTTAGGGAGTTTAGATTGTCAGTTCCTTCAGGGCAAGGACTGATGTGAATGTAGGATATACACTATATTACCAAAAGTATTGCGATGCCTGCCCTCACACACACACATGAACTTTAATGGCATCCCAGTCTTCAACTCTTCTGGGAAGGATGTCCACAAGGTTTAGGAATGTGTCTATGGGAATGTATGACTATTCTTCCAGAAGCATATTTGTGAGTTCAGGTACTGATGTGGACGAGAAGGCCTGGCTCACAGCCTCCGCTCGAAATCATCCCAATGGAGTTCTGTCGGGTTGAGGTCAGGACTCTCTGCAGGCCAGTCAAGTTCCTTCACCCCAAACTCGCTCTTCCATGTCTTTATGGACCTTGCTTTGTGCACTGGTGCGCTGTCATGTTGGAACAGGAAGGGGCCATCCCCAAACTGTTCCCACAAATTTGGGAGCATGAAATTGCCCAGAATTTCTTGGTATGCTGACTAGTGTTGAGCGAACCCGGACTGTAACATTCGGGTCCGTACCGAACTTTCGGGTGTCCGGGGCACAGACCCGGACCCGGACATTTCAAAAATCGTTCGGGTTCGGTCCGGGGTTCTGCTATAAAACAGCGATCACCACGATCGTGCTCAACGATCAGATTGTTGGGGGAATTTGAGATTTCAAATACTGCTGCTTAGAGTTGGAGATTGCAGATTAAACTCTGTCTAACGAAACGATCGTACGTTCGTACACAACGATCAGATTGTGGGATCGTACACAACGATCAGATTGTGGGAGTAATTTGAGATTTCACATACTACTGCTTTGAGTGATCTGACTGCACTAGGTAGAGGCTTCTGCTTAGAGGGACAGATTCTTGTTCCAAAACCATTGCCTACTCCTATAGGGCCAGCTGTTGCTGTAAGTGACACATTATTGTTCAAAAATCATCTCCTAGTTCAAAAGGGAGAGTTTCCAGGTGTTGCTTAGAGCTACAGATTCTTGTTCCAAAACCATTGCCTACTCCTATAGGGCCAGCTGTTGCTGTAAGTGACACATTATTTTTCAAAAATCATCTCCTAGTTCAAAAGGGAGAGTTTCTAGGCTACTAAAAACTTGTTATTACACAGTGAATGTCGTTGTCGACCGGGATATCCTCATCCGTTACCAAAACCTTGTTCTTAGACAGG
>BLSH010216864.1:322872-352412 GCA_018402905.1 Glandirana rugosa | reverse complement strand
TATTTTTTTACCCTTCCCCCCACCTACACCTCATCCTCGGATCTCCAACTGATCCGGCACTGGCACCGTCACATCCACCTTCACCGCCACCATCTCCACATCCTCCTCCATCGGTTGTACACAAAAAAAAAACATAACTCCGGATAAGTTTTTTTCTTCATATACTTACCGACACACTCAGGCCAGATTTACAAATAAGACGTGTTCCATGTCTGTTCAGAACACCCTAGGTACGGACCAAGTAAAATTATTTCCAATCGAACAGGTGTAACCTACACCTGTTTGCCGAGGCGAACAGACACTATTGTGGGGGACGGTACGATTTGTGTGCAAGGCTATTATGTGACCCTGGGTCTCCAAATTGGCCACATGGCCTGAGCTTGCCCTTTATGCCTTGGAGGTGCTGGCCTGCCCTGCAGCCAGTGTATTATCGGAACGTGTGTTTAGCATGGCAGGGGGTGTTATCACAGACAAGCGGAGCCGTTTGTCCACATCCAATGTGGACAAGCTAACCTTTATTAAAATGAACCAGGCATGGATCCCACAAGACTTGTCTGTACCTTGTGCAGAATAAACATTTAGACCGGACTCACACAGCCATTCATATACTTCTTTTTTTGAATAGGCCTCAATACAAAAAAAAAACACATGTTGGCTACCTCCTCCTACACCTCTACCACCGCCACTTCCACCTACACTGCCACGGTCACGGCCTAGTCAACCTCTAGGCTCCTACTCCACATCCACCCCCCTTCCCATTTTTTTATTTGATTTTAATTTATTTTCCCTATCCCCATTTTTTTGTAGGGCACTTGCCCTAGTTTGAAGATGATTAATACTTTTCAGACACAGTTTGAAGATGATCCACATTCACCTCCATTTTTTCATTTTTTATGTTTTTATTTTTTAAAAAATATTTAAAGTTATTTCCCTGTCCCCATTTCTTTGTAGGTCACTTGTCCCACCCTTACCCCCATTTCCTTCCTTTTGCAGCCCTCTAGGGCTTTCCAGGACTTTGTTACAGCCATTTTTGTGCCTAAAAGTTTGGGTCCCCATTGATTTCAATGGGGTTCGGTGTCCGTGCGATCGTTCGGGTTCCGTCCGGACCCGGACCCAGACTTTGTCCCGAAGTTCGACCGGACCAGCAGAACCCAAACTTCCAGAGGTTCGCTCAACTCTAATGCTGACGCCTTAAGAGTTCCCTTTATTGGAACTAAGGGGCCAAGCCCAACCACTGAAAAACAACCCCACATCATAATCCCCTCTCCACCAAATTATTTAGACCAGTGCACAAAGCAAGGTCCATAAAGACATGAAAGAGCGAGTTCAGGGTGAAGGAACTTGACTGGCCTGCACAGAGTCCTGAACTCAACCCGATAGAACACCTTTGGGATGAATTTGAGCAGAGACAACTAGCCAGGCCTTCTCATTCCCATCAGTGCCTGACCTCACAAATGCGCTTCTGGCAGAATGGTCAAACATTTCCATAGACACACTCCTAAACCTTGCGGAAAGCCTTTCCAGAAGAGTTGATGGTGTTATAGCTGCAAACAGTGGGTCAACTCAATATTGAACCCTACAGACTGGGATGCCATTAAAGTTCATGTCCGTGTAAAGGCAGGTGTCCCAATACTTTTGGGAATATAGTGTATATATGTAAAGCACTGCGTAAACTAATATATATACAGTATATCATATACATTATATATGTGATATACAAAAGTGCCTGTAATAAATAAATACTCTATTGTATACTGCTCGATGAGTATTTCAGTTCAACCTTGGTGAAACCTCTGTAATCATCTACTGTGATTTTCTAAAACAAGGCTCCAATCTTAGAATAAAATGTTTGAAACATTAGCTATCCCTACTGAGAACTGGTCTAAGAGGGCCCATGAAATTATTAAGGCGTGCCCTACATATCAGGTTGTCCGAGTAGCTTTCTCTATGCTTCAAAGGTTGGCCTCCTTGTCTTTTTTGATCTGCGCCAGCAGTATGCACAACAATAAAATAAAAATTGGAAACCAAGTACAAAACGGACATATGCTGAACAAGTATAATTCATTTTCAGTCTTTAAAGCCATTACACAATTACCTTAGTAATGAGTCACCTCTAAAACAAAACATCTTGCTAAATTCCTTAACCAAAGTTTTAAAAAGTTGTTGTAAAAACATGTCTACTAGAAAATGATGAATATTCTGAGACTTAAAATGTAAATTGTACAGACCGCTAAAATAAAAATATGTGGCCAACAGAAAAAAGCCTCTGGATGAAACAAAAGGTTCTTTTAGCACCCCAAGATTAATCCATGGAAAAACCATCACACCGAGACATCCACCTACAGAGTTTGTCTGGGGGGGAAGCTTGTAATGAGACAAGTTTCCTGATACACTGGCCATTATAGATAGGAGCACAATATCCATCTTACAGTGCTTCATATGGAAGGCACAGCAATTTTATATTGCTTGTCATAGACACTCCTTCACTCTCATCACTCAAACAGTGATTACTGTCTATGTCATTTCCCATTACATGTAACCAAGGGGCCAGATGTGACGCTTGGCTAACAACTCAAAGTCAACAGTGACTCAAGAGATACATTATAAAGGGAACTGTGCTCATTTATCTTTTATTACAATCAAGGCAAGCAAACATGTTAATTATTCGGAGGACGATTTTAAAATGATGAAGTACAAAGGCAATTTGTGTCTGCACTGGGGCTCTATACTTCAAAACCTATGGTGCTTTGAATGATTCAGTTTTCAGCTACCTTCATTAAACACTTCAATTAAAATGACATTTTACTCACAGGTCAATTTCATTGGCTGGACAATCAAGATTAACCCCAAGCGGCTATGCTGGGCGTGGAAAGATTCCTCTGTTTAGGTCCCAAACAGCAGTGACAGGTAAGTTTTGACCAGAGATTGGTTTTAGGGTAGGGTTGCCACATCATCCCTTTAATCCAGGACACATAAGAATTACACAGGTTCTGAGGCTAATTTAATGCAGATGAGGCACCAAGTGAGTTTAATTACCACCTTGATCAGCCACAGAACCTGCATAATTAGTATGTGTCCTGGATTAAAGGCAACCCTATTTTAGGGTGCATTCACACCTGTGACTGTGCCCTGGCTCTGATTAGATGTGAGAGCTGCGAGAGGCAATCCCATTGAAAGCAAGGCTGCTAGCTCCCAAAGCTAATCATGGCCACTCACATGTAATCTCCCATGTGAGTGGTCAACCCTGGATGCAGGCAGACTTTCTTTCAATGGGGCTGCCTCTCGCAAGTAATTGTGGCAGCCCCCACTGGGGGTCTCACATCTAATTGGAGACAGGGTGCATTTGCAGGTTTGAATGCACCCTTAAAGTTAAGGAGAATATCCTCTTATACAGTAGTCACCAGTACAGGTTTCCCCACTGGAAGAGTCACCTTTTGTTGAATTAAAACATTTTGGATTACGTTTTGACTAGAGACAACAGCCACCATGACCAATAGTGAGGGTGATAATCCCCAATTGGGACACAGACAGTAATAAAATGTAGAGGATCTAAGCCTAAGGCGGACCATACATTACAAAATTGTCTTGGATAATTTTCCTTTAGGGCACTTTCACACGGAGGCATTTTTAAGGCACTTTTGTGCTAAAAATAGCGCCTGTAAAGCGCCTGAAAACTGCCTTTCCTGTGTCTCCAGTGTGAAATCCACACTGGGGTGGTGCGCATGCAGGACAGGAAAAAAAAGTTCTGCAAGCAGCATCTTTGGGGCGATGCACTGAGCGGCGTATATCCTCCACCGCCCCTGCCATTGAAATGAATGGCCAGCACTTCCGAAGTGGCTGAACACCGCTTCGGAAGCGCCGCTGGCGCTTTTAACCCCTTCAGGTTAAAATTGTGCTATAACAGCGGTAAAGGGCCGCTAAAACTAGGGGCGCTTTACCTCCATTTCCCCATCACCCCAGTGTGAAAGTGCCTTTAGATTTACCAAAACCATATAATATGAGGTCAAACCTAAACACTTTCAATTTGTATGCAATCAGGTGGGTCCTTGCACTACATAGTTGAAGGTAAATCTAAAAGGAAATTGAGCAAGAAAATTGTATAATGTATAGCCAGCTTTAAACATTTTGTCTAATACAAAAATGTTTTTATCTTTACATTGGTGGTTTTACTTTAACAGTGATGAGAAAAGGTCATCATATCTCAAGTGGCACCTAAGGTAAAAAGCATTTGCAAGGGCTCAAGTATACAGTATCTCATCTAAAAGCCAATGGGGGAGATTTAGTAAAGCTTAAAAAATTATTATTATGATGATATAAGTTTTCTAGCCAATTTCCTATTTTCAACTCACTGGAGAGGATTTGCTAAAACTGGAGCAGACATAATTTGATGCAGCTGTGCATAGTAACTAATCACCTTCTATGTTTTAGTCCCTGTTCACACCGGTGCGACTTTTCATGGGATTTGACAGATCAATATCGGTGCCACTCGGACCGATTTTGAAAAGGCTCCTGCACTATTTTTGGTGATTTCATGTGCGACTTGCATCGATATCTGTGCATTAAGTCGCACAGATGTTGGCAAGCTGCACATGAAATCGCACTGACTGGCTGAAGTAGCGCATTTTTAAAGCCACATTCGATGTGAACCCGGGCCTGTTGTCAAAGCTTAACTGAACAATCTGAAGTTAGAAGCTAATAGGTTACTATGTACAGCTGCACCAGATTCTGTTTGCAGAAGTTTTAGTAAATCTTCCCCAAGTGAGTTGCAAATAGGTAACTGGCTAGAAAATTTACAGTATATCATAATAATAATCTATTAAGTTTTTATGTGTAATAAAACCCCTGGGAAGTTGGAGCAGCACAAGCATCTATTTGTATACTGTATTTCAATAAAGCACTAGTCTAGCATGACAGTTTGCATAATACTATATACCCAAAGCTGTACAAGTAACATAAACTGCCGAAAGGAATTGATATTTTCCTGCAATAATTTAAACACTGCACTAAATTCTGTCCACATCCACATAACAGCCCCTCTTTGGAAGACTCAATTGGGAAAATATGCGATTTGTGGCAAATGTCTGCTAGCTATCTTCATGAACATAAGACAGGCCTGTACTGGCCAACGGAGTTTCCCGGTGGGCCGATGGCTCAGTGAGCAGGCCTCGTAATCACAGGGGTTCCCGCGATCTACCCGTCAATCACCGCCAGTCAGCTGACGCCTGACAGGTAGATCGGGGATTCAACTGCAGAGTAGCGCGGGAAGCGGCTGTGTATGAAGTTCTCATTCATGTGTCACGCTGCTCCCTGGCCACTCCGCCCCCTCCACTCTCCTCGTCCATTCCAATTGGCTTGTGACATCACCTGGGATGGACGAGGAGAGAGGAGGGGGCGGGGCCGCCAGGGAGCAGCATGACACATGAATGAGAACTTCATACACAGCTGCTCCCTGCGCTTCTCTGCAAGAAAAAGAAAAGACTGGTAACACTTAACTGATGTACCCCCATGTGCCCTAATGTACCCCCATGTGCCCCCATGTGCCCTGATGTACCCCCATGTGCCCTGATGTACCCTTATGTGCCCTGATGTGCCCTGATGTACCACCATGTGCCCTGATGTACCCCCATGTGCCCTGATGTACCCTTATGTGCCCTTATGTGTCTCCATGTGCCCTGATGTGCCCCCATGTGCCCTGATGTGGCCTGATGTGCCCTAATGTGCCCTGATGTGCCCTAATGTGCCATGATGTGCCCTGATGTGCCATGATGTGCCCTAATGTGCCTGATGTGCCCTGATGTGCCCTGATGTGCCATGATGTGCCCTAATGTGCCATGATGTGTCCTAATGTGCCATAATGTGGCCTGATGTGCCCTAATGTGCCTGATGTGCCATGATGTGCCCTAGTGTGGCCTGATGGGCCCTAATGTGCCATGATGGGCCCTAATGTGCCCTAAGGTGCCCTAATATACTCTGATGTGCCCTGACATACCCTAATGTGCCTGATGTGCCCTAATGTGTCCTGGTGTGCCCCCATGTGCCCTGATGTGCCCTAATGTGCCTGATGTGCCCTGATGTGCTCCATGTGCCCTGATGTACTGTACCATGATGTACTGTACCCTGATGTGCTGTGCCCTGTAATCGGATGTGCTGTACCCTGATGTGATGTGTGCTGTGCCCTGATGTGCGCTGTACACCGATGTGTGCTGTGCTTTGTACCCTGATGTGCTGTGCCCTGTTGTGCTGTGCCCTGATGTGTCCTGTGCCCTTTGCCCTGATGTGCACTGTACCCTGATGTGCCCTGGGCCGGTCTGGATGAAGTCCAGGGCCAAATTTTTACCCTGACATAAGAGAATATGTTGCTGTGACAAACTAAAAAATACAACACGTTGCAGTGTATTCCTGTCCTTTCAGATTAAGAGCCAATTGTGCTGCCCTTTCTGGTTTCTCCATATACTATATACTGGCTGTCAACAGAGATCATATTCATCAGAAATCTGCAACTGGCTTACTAGCTGGTGGTGGAAATGGGCCAGTGGTCAGGGCCTTTTGCAATACAACCTGTCTCCATCCAATTATTATGATACATTGAACTGCTCTCCACAATCATTTTTTTTTTTTCTGCCAATGCTGCTGCCACTTGACAGCATCTTATAACGTACAGGAGCCACAGTGTGCACATTTTACTAATAATGTGACAATAATTAAATTGTGTTATTCTCTCTGAGAATCCATCCGAAGCTGCATGACCACAATACTTCCCCACATAGGCGAACACAACCAAACTTGTTTATTATGATGGAGAGCTGAGATCACTCTTTTTGGGTCCACTGAGGGCTGAATTATAAGATTTGAGAACAGTTGCCATTTAAACTATGAATAAATATATATTTGTAGTCCTTGGTCTGTTTTGGATGTTAAATAAAGAAGTTGGAGGTTAAAGTTAATGAAATGTCATGCTTTAACACTGGGCATACCAGACTAGACAGCTTACATCTTTTCAGGAATATACAACTGTGTCACATTTGTTCATACAACTATCTGGTTTCACACACCATAAATCTGTAGAATTAACAGCTTAAAATTTCAAAAAGTTAGCTTTCTGCTTCAATGACAGAGGTTGTGAATATACTGCCTAGTTGAAACAGATGATGAGAATTACAAGACATTGTGTATTTAGAAATATACTGTATGTATGGTGATTGCTTGCTAACATAATTCCCTCTTGAAGGAAAGTGATTTAATGTGGATCAAGTCTCTGAAACTGACATAAGCAGAAAGCCTAATTATGCCTTGAAATTGATATCTGATAATCTAAAGAGTTAAGAGACAGGAAATAAAATTACATTAATTACGGGCTTCCCCTAATGATGTGGCATATGTGTAGGCTGATATGTTGTACAAATGACTCCAAATACCCCCTAAATACTCCAATTTGTTTTGCTTCTGAATCTATTTTTAAGCAATTTCAAATGTTACCAGGGTTTAAATGTTAAAGGCGAAAGGTATCTGCTAAAGGTACAATCTCACATATTGAGAAACTTTTGGTGCTGTGAACATATGTGCCAGGGAAGGTGATGTTGGTTGGAATAAACAAATCTTTTTGATATTTTTTGTACATATTATTTATAGATTGCACTATATATATATATATATATATATATATACACAGTATCTCACAAAAGTGAATGAACCCCTCACATTTTTTAAATATTTTATTATATCTTTTCATGTGACATCACTGAAGAAATGACACTTTGCTACAATATAAAGTAGTGAGTGTACAGCTTGTATAAAAGTGTACATTTGCTGTCCCCTCAAAACTACTCAACACAAAGCCATTAATGTCTAAACCGCTGGCAACAAAAGTCAGTACACCCCTAAGTC
Organism: Glandirana rugosa; assembly: GCA_018402905.1. Taxonomy (NCBI): domain Eukaryota; kingdom Metazoa; phylum Chordata; class Amphibia; order Anura; family Ranidae; genus Glandirana; species Glandirana rugosa. The sequence continues at coordinate 344,528 of BLSH010216864.1, read as the reverse complement.
TATGTCCAAATTGGGCCCACAGTGTTAATATTTTGTGTGGCCCCATTATTTTCCAGAATTGCCTTAACCCTCTTGGGCATGGCATTCACCAGAGCTTCACAGGTTGCCACTGGAGCCCTCTTCCACTTCTCTAAGACAACATCACGGAGATGGTGGATGGTAGAGACCTTGGGCTCCTCCACCTTCTGTTTGAGGATGCCCCAATAGGATGCTCAATAGGGTTTAGGCCTGGAGACATGCTTGGCCAGTCCATCACCTTTACTCTCAGCTTCTTTAGCAAGGCAGTGGTCGTCTTGGAGGTGTGTTTGGGGACCGTTATCATGTTGGAATACTACCCTGCGGCCCAGTCTCCAAAGGAAGGGGATCATGCTCTGCTTCAGTATGTCACAGTACATGTTTGCATTCATGGTTCCCTCAATGAACTGTAGCTCCCCAGTGCCGGCAACCGCAGACCATGACACTCCCACCACCATGCTTGACTGTAGACGTCACAAAAAGTCCTGCAAGCAGCATCTTTGGGGCGGTGAGGGGAGCGGTAATATACCGCTCCTCTACCGCCCCTGCCATTGAAATGAATGGCAAGCGCTTCCGAAGTGGCTGCACACCGCCTTGGTAGCGCTGAACGCCGGCACTTTTAACCCCTTTTTAACTCCTTGTGGGGGGGTTAACAGCGTGGTGCTTCCGCCCGCATACCGGAGCCATATCACTGGTAAAACTCCGCTAAAACTGCCGCTTCAGTGTGAAAGTGGAATCAATGAACTGTAGCTCCCCAGTGCCGGCAGCATTCATACAGCCCCAGACCATGACACTCCCACCACCATGCTTGACTGTAGGCAAGACACACTTGTCTTTGTACTCCTCATCTGGTTGCCTCCACACACGCTTTACACCATCTGAACCAAATATGTTTATCTTGGTCTCATCAGGCCACAGGACATGGTTCCAATAATCCATGTCCTTAGTCTGCTTGTCTTCAGCAAACCATTTGCGGCTTTCTTGTGCATTATCTTTAGAAGAGGCTTCTTTCTGGGACAACAGCCATGCAGACCAATTTAATGAGGTGTGCGGCATATGGTCTAAGCATTGAAAGGCTGACCCTCCATCCTTTCAACCTCTGCAGCAATCCTGGCAGCACTCATACGTCTATTTTCCAAAGACAACCTCTGGATATGATACGGAGCATGTGCACTCAACTACTTGAGGCCTGTTCTAACTGGGAACTATGAATGCCAACATGTACTGTGACATACTGAAGCAGAGCATGATCCCCTCCCTTTGGAGACTAGGCAGCAGGGCAGTATTCCAACATGATAACAACTCCAAACACACCTCCAAGATGACCACTGCCTTGCTAAAGAGGCTGAGGGTAAAGGTGATAACACTGAAGAAATTACACTTTTCTACAAAGTAAAGTAGTAAGTGTACTGCTTGTATAACAGTTTACATTTGCTGTCCCCTCAAAATAACTCAACACACAGCCATTAATGTCTAAACCGCTGGGAACAAAAATGACTACACTCATAAGTGAAAATGGCCAAATTGGGCCCAATTAGCCATTCTCCCTACCCGATGTCATGTGACTCGTTAGTGTTACAAGGTCTCAGGTGTGTTTATAGGGAGCAGGTGTGTTAAATTTGGTGTTATCGCTCTCACTCTCTCATACTGGTCAATAGAAGTTCAGCATGGCACCTCATGGCAAAGAACTCTCTGAGAATCTGAAAAAAAGAATTGTTGCTCTACATAAAGATGACCTAGGCTATAAGAAGATTGCCAAGACACTGAAACTGAGCTGCAGCATGGTGGCCAAGACGATAGAGCCGTTTAACAGGACAGGTTCCACTCAGAACAGGCCTCACCATGGTTAACCAAAGAAGTTGAGTGCATGTGCTCAGCATCATATCCAGAGGTTGTCTTTGGGAAATAGACGTATGAGTGCTGCCAGCATTGCTGCAGAGGTTGAAGGGGTGGGGGGTCAGCCTGTCAGTGCTCAGACCATACGCCGCACACTGCATCAAAATGGTCTGCACTGCTGTCTTCTTCCTCGCCGCTGGTTACCTTCTGAAAACAAAAAAAAGCTCTTCTTCTGATGCTGTCTTCCTCCATTGTGACGTCCCCCCGCTGTCAGACATCTCTTATGTAGCCTTGTGACATCACAAGGGGGCGGGCTCTCTGAGGGACACCATCGAATGGCCATGCCTCATGGCTACATAAGAGCTGTCAGAAAGCAGGGGACGTCACAATGGATACCCGATACCCATTCACATGGGGGGCTGGGATCTGGGGGCCCCCTTGTTAAAATCATACACTGTTTTTTTCCTTGCTTTTTTCTCTATATGGCCAGTAGATGGCAATACATTACAGCTGTGAGCAAGCTTAAATGACTTTTTTCCTTTAGAAATGTCATTTTGCTGCGGCACTGTTCTAAACATCACACAGATGCGCCACTTTACAGGCAGACTAAGGGGACCCCCCTAGGCACTATGGTTAAAGAAATATTTCATTTTTCACCTTAATCACTATTAAAATCACTGCAAAACTCCTGAAAAAAACTATTGTTTTGAAAACTTTTTTTTGCATTGATACATGTCCCCTAGGGCAGTACCCAGGTCTGCATACACATTTTATGGCAATAACTTGCACATAAGCCTTTAAAATGAGTACTTTTGACTTTTCATGTTCGTGTCCCATTCACTTTAATAGGGTTTGCATGTTCGCCACAAATTTTTTTGCCTGTTCGCAGTGTCCTGGTGCGAACCGAACTGGGGGGTGTTCGGCCCATCCTTAATGAGGAGGCACTGACGAGGCTGCACTAATGAGGCTGCACTGATGGGCACTGATTGGCACTGCATTGATGATCAGTGCCCTGATTATCAGTGTAAACAATGTACTCACTGTGCCCTATCAGACTTGCCGGTTATCGGCTCTCCTGTCCTCACACAGATCTAGCGTGTGAGGAACGGAGTGCCGATAACCAGCAAGTCTGTTTACATGTGACCAGCTGTGATTGGACACAGCTGATATGATGGTAAAGGGCCACTGTGATTGACCCTTTACCATGATATGTGATCAGCGGTGTCCAAGTCAAAGGACACAGCGGTCACAGAGTGTGCCGGATGCCTGTCCATCAACGTCCTCCCAGAACTGGAGAGCCGCGCTGTAGCAGTCATTCAGCTATAGCGTGGGCAGGAACTAGTTAATATGTAAATATATATATACTATAATACACTGTATATGCTAATGTATATGAAAAAATAGTCATAATGTGAAAGAAACAATTCAGGATAAGCGCTGTTGACTCTGCCGACTCAACACACTCATCCAAATACAGTACTGTTTTGACTTATTGAACTTCATCAGCATGCTGCGTTTGCACAGGTGAAGTACTAGAAGGTATTCACTTGAGTAATATTTATAGGTAAGTGAACATCAGGCAATGCCCTATGGAAAATGTGTGCCAATACAAATGCTTGGTATGACAGCATAGGAAACAATGTAAAAGCATTGCCTGCTTAGCCCCTGACACTTTCAGACAGAGCATTAAGAAAATGATATGGCCATAAATGATTTTCAGGCACTGTGGTGTCATCCTTGCTGTAAAGAGAATATTAATGATGTCCTCATACAAGCACAGAACTGGTACATGAAAGTTGGATTCCTTGCATGCCCGCTGTGCTGTTCATTCTATAGCTGCAGTTCACTTTCATCTCCTTATGCACCATTCATGCTTCATACAGAGTCTTCTGAGAAATTTCTCCCTCTTCTGATTGGTGTTCTATAGGAAAGCAAGAATAAACACACTTTAACTTCAATAGTAAAGTCATCAATCACAAAGCTGTTTCATTGACAGCATTGTACTTTCTTTGTTTCTTAATGTAATTTGATGTTTGCTAAGCAGGCATAAAGTTTAATTTAATATATACTGTATATTCTATTTTCAGCCACATTAGAGATATGACTTTCTTTGAACTGTGCTGTCACTGATTTTTATAGTTGGAAAATCGATTATGTCATGTAGTATTAAACCCTCAGCGTTTTTTAGCTTAACACGTTGAGTACATAACAATAATCATTCCCCAGTAAACTATTTGTTAAAGTAGAACTAAAGGCATTTTTTTCTCATTTTAGATAGAGTAAGGGAGGATTATAACTAGAGTTGAGCGAACCCAAACTGTAAAGTTCGGGTCCGTACCGAACTTTTGGGTGTCTGGACCCGAACTCAGACTTTTAAAAAAAACGGGTTTGGGTCCGTTGTTCTGGTATTTTATTACACGTGTTGAAAAGCTGCCAAGGGCAGCCAATCAACAAGTGTTTCACTGGTTTTCCCTAGAAGCCATCACAGCCATGCCTACTAATGGCGTGGCTGTGATTGGCCAGTGCACCATGTGACCCAGCCTCTATTTGGGGCTGGAGTCACCGTGCTGCATGTCATATGCTCTCAGGATAGTTTAGGGAGAGGATGCTGCTGGCTCTGTGGGGGACAGATTGCAGGACATCTCATCCTGCATGAATACTGAATGATCTGATTGTGGACTAGGGAGAGATACTAGTACTGGTGCTTTGAGGGACAGATTGCACACCTCATCCTGCTGCCCAGAACGATCTGACTGGACTAGGCAGGGAGCCATATAAGTGTTCTAAAATCATCTTCAAATTGTGTGGGAAAAGCCTATATCAGCCGTAGGGAGCCATATTAGTGTTCTAAAATCATCTTCAAAGTGTATGGGAAAAGCCTATTGCAGGCGCAGGGAGCCATATTAGTGTTCTAAAATTTAGAACACTAATATGGCTCCCCGCGGCTGATATAGGCTTTTCCCACACAATTTGAAGATGGTTTTAGAACACTAATATGGCTCCCTGCGGCTGACATAGGCTTTTCCCACACAATTTGTAGATGATTTTAAAACACTAATAAGGCTCTCTGTGGCTGATATAGGCTTTTCCCACACAATTTGAAGATGATTTTAGAACACTAATATGGCTCCCTGCGGCTGATATAGGCTTTTGTCACACAATTTGTAGATGATTTCAGAACACTAATATGGCTCCCTGCGGCTGATATAGGCTTTTCCCACACAATTTGAAGATGATTTTAGAACACTAATATGGCTCCCTGCGGCTGATATAGGCTTTTCCCACACAATTTGAAGATGATTTTAGAACATTAATCTTTCTCTTAAAGCAACAGCTGGAGGCTTTCCCTGTACAACTTGGAGATGATTTTAGAATCTAAAATCATCTCCTAGTTCTATAGGGAGAGGTTCTTGTTGCTTAAAGGGACAGATGATTGGTTTTCCCTAGAAGCCATCACAGCCATGCCTACTAATGGCATGGCTGTGATTGGCCAGTACATCATGTGACCCAGCCTCTATATGAAGCTGGAGTCACAGTGCTGCATGTCACATGCTCTCAGGTTAGTGTAGGGAGAGGATGCTGCCGGTGCTGTGAGGGACAGATTGTGAGGGACAGATTGCAGTGATAATAACTACTTAGAGATTACTATTACTGCTTTGAGGGACAGATTGTAGATCTATAACATCTCATCCTGCATTACAGAAAGATCTGATTACAGAACGATCTCTCATCCTGCATTACAGAACGATCTGATTACAGAACGATCTGATACTGGACTAGGTAGAGATTACTACTGCTTTGAGGGACAGATTGCAGATCTAATAACATCTCCCATTTTTCTTCCTTTTGCAGCCCTCTAGCACTTTCCAGGACTTTTTTACAGTCATTTTTGTGCTGAAAAGTTTGGGTCCCCATTGACTTCAATGGGGTCCGGGGTCCGGGGTAAAGTTCGGATAACGTTCAGTACCGAACCCGAACGTTTCCGGAAAGTTCGGCCGAACCCGAACGTCCAGGTGTTCACACAACTCTAGTTAGGAGGAATGAGCAGGAGGTGCTTTGCTATACTGAGCTATGGGGATGTGTGTTTTCATTAATGCGCACAGTGTAGGAAGACACAACTCTAGTCCCTACATGCAATGTGGATCTATAGGGCACTGCAAGAGAAAGGAGTCGCTTGAAACAGGAAACCTGAGGCAGTGATCATGATAGCAGATGCAATATGAGCATAAGAATGGATTAACCACTTAAGCTCCGGAAGGATTTATCCTCTTTCTGACCAGAGCGCTTTTTGCAATTTGGCACTGCGTCACTTTAACTGATAATTGCGCAGTCATGTGACGTTGTACCCAAACTAAATTGGCATCCTTTTATTCCCACAAATAGAGCTTTCTTTTGGTGGTATTTGATCATCTCTGCTGTTTTGAAAAAACACCAATATTTTTTACTTTTTGTTATTATACATATCAAAAAAAAAAAATACATAAAAAAACGAATTTCTTCCTCAATTTAGGCCGATATATATTCTTCTACATATTTTTGGTAAAAAAAATCGTAATAGGTAATTGATTGGTTTGCGCAAAAGTTGCCACGTTTACAAACCATGAGAATTTATTTTTGGCGTCTTTACAATTTTATTCTTTTTTACTAGTGATGGCGGTGATCTGTGATTTTTATCGATATTGCGATGGACAGATCGGACATTTTTGACACTTTTTTGGGACTGTTGACATCTATACAGCGATCAGATCTTTAAATATCCACTGATTACTGTATAAATGTCACTGGCAGGGAAGGGGTTAACCTGTAAAGGGGCATCAAGGGGCTAACTGTGTTCCCTAGGCGTGTTCTAACTGTGTAGGGGCTGGGCTGGCAGGTGCATGACGATCTAACTGATCCCGATGACAGGGATCAGTAGATTAATGTCATGCCGCCTGATAGAGCAGGGAACCGCCGTGTTTACATCGGCGGTTCCCCGCTTTTCTGCTGTATCAGGCGATCGTGGGTCACCGGCGGACATCGAGTCCGCCTGACCCACGGCCACATTCAGGAAGCATGCGGCGGGCACGAGAGAGTGCCAGCGGCGCACTCCCACTCGCTAGCCGCGCCTGCATGAATCGCTGTTTATAAACAGCGATTCACGCTACGCTGCCACTCTGCAGCGGTAAATGTACGCAAGCTGGTCGGGAACTGGTTAAAGGAAAAAGAAGCGGCATACTCAGTTAGTCATGAAATCAGCTGTTGAAAATGCTTAAAGGAGAAGTACAGCCAAAACTCGTTTGGCTGTACTTCTCCTGTGGATTACAGAAGTGCAGTATGTTCAGTTGAAGCCCGCTGTCGGCTGACATCACAAAGCTGGCAAGATCACAACAATATGGTTGGGATCTGCCCACATGCCTGGACCAGCACATGGTTCAGCCTCTTAGCGATCCACTGAGAGCCTGAGCTGGCCATTACTGCCCCCTAAAGCGCTCCAGTGAGTGGGCGGGGGGGCAGAGCAGACAGCAGCAACTGACAGTCACCAGCTCTCTGCTCACAGAGCTCTGAGAACCAAGTGATCAGTGATGTTTGATCGCTTAGTTCTCAGCCTTAGAGCCGGCAGGGAACAGATTCAGCATCAGGCTGATGTTGCATCCACCTAGGTGAGTATGATTCAAAATTTTAAAAAATTCCCATACTTCTCTTTTTAAAAACGGTTTAAGATGACTTTCAATTATTTGTATAACCTAATTTAACCACTTGCCGACCGCCAGCGTGACGGCGGCAAGATGGCTCGTTATCCCAAAACACCTTCACCTGATGGTGGCCGCGATAACTAGCATTGTGAGTGCGCTCGCGCTGCCGGAGGCGCACTCACACGCTCACTGTGTCCAGGGGGGCAGGGAGCAGGTAGGGTGGACTCAATCGCCACCAGCTACCCGCGATGCCCCCCCGCAGTGAAAGAACGGAGGTCCGTGTAAGTAAACACGGATCTCCGTTCTGACAGAGGGGGAAGGGTGGTGATCACAGGCTTCCTGTATATGGAAGCCATGATCATTCCCCTCCCCCTGCCAGCCCAGCACCAATACAGTTAGAACACAGTGAGTTAGAACATCACTGCCAATGTCATTTACACAGTAAATATAAGCTATAAAAATGCACTGATTGCTGTATAAATGCCAATGGTCCCAAAAAAGTGTCAAAATGGTCCGACATGTCCGCCGCAATATCGCAGTACCGCTAAAAATCACAGATCGCCGCCATTACTAATAAAAAAAATAACAACCCCAGAAATTAATTCTCATCATCCGTAAATGCGGCAACTTTTGCGCAAACCAATCAATAAACGTAGATTGCGATTTATTTAACCAAAAATATGAGGAAGAATATAATTAGGCCAAAACCGATGAAAAAACATTTTTTTTATATTTTTTTTGGATTTGTATTTTAGCAAAAAGTAAGAAAAACTGGTTTTTATTTGCAAAATTGTCGCTCTTTTTTTGTTTATAGCGGTGTTCAGAAATCACGCAGAGGGGATCAAATACCACCAAAAGAAAGCTCTATTTATGGGAAAAAAAGGACGCAAATTTAGTTTGGGTACAACGCCCCACGACCGGGCAATTGTCAGCCAAAGTGACGCAGTGCCGAATCGCAAAAAGTGCTCTGGTCCTAAAGTATGAAATCCTTCTGGGGCTGAAGTGGTTAAAATGTTAAGGTCTTTATATTAACTGTTTACCATTAAATCTTTAAAAGCTAAAAATAAAACATACAAAAAGCAGTAAAAACTATGAGCCATAGAAGGATACGATCCTGCTGTAGAGGAACTGCAGCTCTCTCCAGACTCCAACGACCAGAAAGTGTATCGTTATTGTTAATACCTTAATTTATCACTTGTTCGTCTATTTTTTTCAAAACCGTTGATTCATTGGACAGCTTGGTTGTAGGAGATACATTATATTTTTTACTGTTGGATTTTAATTGGAAAATTTAATGATTTCTATCTATTCCTGTAGACCGATATAAGGATGACGTTCACAGCATGTAAGCTCATGAACAATGAGAGATCCTCTATTTCTGTTCTGTGAAGAATTCCCTGTAAATGTAAAGGATTCCTATGAAGAGAATGGCTAGGGGCAGAATTGGAGAAGATAGAAGAAACAAATCAATTTTCATTTAGGGCCCAATTACATTTTTGTGGGGCTTTATGTTGTGAATCAATGTGCATTGCTTACTAATTGAAAATACCAAGACCTATGCTTTGGGGTACAGAAGGTGTGGAAGGGCCAAATATTACTGGTGTCTTGTGGTCTTTTAGTTTTTTGGGGAGGGCCTATCCTCTTGATACACCAGTCTGATTCTTTCATCTCCAGTAATCACTCTACATATTGTTGTTTGTTTAAAGATGATTGTAAAGGAAACCTGTTAGAATAAAAGCATTGATGCTATTGCTGGACTCTGCCTCTAAAAATGCTTATGCTGCTATGCTGACCATTTTGCTCAATAGTGTAGGTCAAACACCTGGAAACTTGTATGCGAATCAAGACTCTTGTCCTTTCTCACACAGTTTTGCATAATAGTCAAGAAACTAGTTCAACAATGCCAGCCCTCTGTAATTCCCTTACAACAGTAAGTCCATGCGTTGGGCCCCCTAATCTACATGCAGGGAGCTGGACACATGGATTCCAATGGGGGGGGGGGGGGTTAAGCACGTGATTAGAGCCAGAGGCCCCATGGGCTTCAAAAAAAGGGTGGGCCCATGGGTTGTGTGACAAAAGCAAATTAATATTCTCTTTTGTCACACTGATCCTCCTTCCGGACAATCAAGAAGTGGGTCCGGAGATCCGTCACCCGATTGGTTGAAAGAAAAGGCAAGGAGGAGGGAGGAGATGCACAGCGGAAGTCGCCGTGATGCAGGGGAGGAGGAGACACAATAGATGCTGCCACCCATCGCCCATAGATGGGGAAAGTGTGGACAGGGCTGGATGACTGACTGGACTGAACGTGAGACCCCCGGGGGGGTGGTTCTTTGCGGCCCCCCCAAAAAACACCAGCCGCCACTGATAGAGTGCCTAGGGAGATATAAATGCCAGAGCTCTTTGTTTGTGCCACCTGTGTGTCTTTATTGGTAAGAGAGGCTACCCGTCACAGTGGTGTGTAGACAGTGTACACTCTGTGGCCCACTTAAAGTGTTACTAAACCCCAAGACCCTGCATGCACGATTTCTGGTCTCCCACAGCACACAGAACATGGAAATGCAATTACTTTAGTAAATTTAAACTAGATACCTTTACTCATCAGCAGTGTATAACAGTCGTGTGACTTCTATCAGTGTCCAGCCAAGCACTGGTAAAGCTTGTAAGAGGAGTTTTCATTCTCCTCTGACTGTCCTATGAGGCTGCATGACTCCTGACCCTCTGTTTGGACAGTGCAGATTGGCCCTGTGCCGATCACATGCACCCTCCAAAAAAAAAAACTCTAGGAATACACACCAAACTGAGCATGTTCAGAGTGCCCCCAAGGATCTGTACTATCAGGAGATGAATTGGGGACTATGGAAGAAGGGGGAGGATCACAGAAGACAGAATTAAACACAATGCAGAGGATTAGCCCCTTAGGTTCCACACTAATTATAAAAAGCATGCTTTACTGCATATACAGACTGATTTTACTGTTGTGGGTTTAGCAACACTTTAAGTGCATTGCTCTTTTAAAATTCTGCCAGGAAGGAGGATGATTTAATTTCCTTCTTGGCAGGATCTCTTCAATATATACAACAGACAATCTAATGCACTTGGTGTACAGCAAAATTGCAGCACTATATATATCTGGATACATGAATATTAACTATAAAACCAAAACAGTGCGGAAAACAATGTGATATATCTGTGCATAACAAAATATATTCTGCTGTATTTACATCAATACTAATAATAAAAAAATCACAGTTTACACAAAATGTAAAGTACAATCAAAAGTTAACTCACAAACTTCATAAAACATATGTAAAAAATAAAGTCCATGCCCAGTGTCCACCAATAGCCCAAGGGGCTGCTAACGTATGATATGAAACTTGTGTGCTGAAATCAAGCATTCAGTGCTCTCAACTTTCCAAACCACCAAGAGTGCCAGCTTCTTACTGGAAATATATGATCTCTTCATTGTAAAGATCTGGACACACTGTATATTTCCATGTTTTTCTCCTTTTCAAATACAGCCAATATCCTAGAATGAACAGCTCCTCTCAGGTGTAATAGCAGAAAAAGAAGACCAACATAGGATAATAACACTATAACATAATATAGCACTTGGGCGTTGAAGTCATATATTCAGTGCTCACAACTTTCCGAACCACCAAAAGTGCTAGTTTCTTACCAGAAATATATGATCTCCATATTATAAAGAGATCAAATGTATTTATGAAAAGTGTTAAACCCCACCGGATCCGCTGTAAGCTTTCATGTGTCTCCCCTCCTGGAACCTAGGCAAAACTCTAGGACAGACAGCTCATCTCAGGAATAATAGGAAGAAAGACAACCCAACATAGGGTAATAACGCTAAAACACTTCTTTATCAAGTGATAAAAGGTACTTACAAGAATCACAGGTTACAAATGTCAAATGAGACATCATTGTACACCAATGGACAAATTCACTGGCCACAAGCCACGCTCCTACGCTTGTTTTGTTCACAGTATAATCCTCAGGGTTCATCTAACAGAGGATCTCTTAAATAGCTGGGGTGGAGTCTAGCTCAGCGTTGTTGCAGGCTATAGGAAAAAGGAGAGCAATGGGAGAGAGCATCATCTAGGCACTGAGATTTACCCTCTTTATTCTTTCCCCTAGAGAGATGCAAAGCATGAAGGGCTGAGGAGATGTAAACTATTTTATTGGAACTGTGATTGTTATAATAAAATTGCACTGGACTGAGCCTCTGGCTGCTTCATGTGTCTAAACTGGATTCCACCAACCTTGCTGCTAAGTGCCAAGGAGTGCCCTGTTAGGCTAAGTTAGACTGTGCATCCCTTAGAAACTTCCACTTCCTGAAGAAGAATACCGGTGTATCCAACAGTGTCACAAACCTGGTCTAGCTAGGGACCAGGGATGGATAGGCAGAGAGAGGTGCTATGCTGATACCACAAGAAACATTCAGGCCTGAAGTATCTGGTATCCCTGGCACGAAGACATGTTTTGTCAAGAGAGACCAGGAGTGTGGTGAGTTGGCTTTACAGTTTGGCCCATGTCACTAGTACACCATTACTGTAATTTATCTTGGCCATCTACCTTTTGGTGGTTGATATATGTGGAGGCAGCAGCTAATAACTTTTCTCTCAAGCCCATAGTGCGGAACTATTCTCTTTACCTTGCTTGGGTGGCCCCATCATAGGTGGGTGACAGTTAGAATCCGTTCGCCATATTCAAAAGTCCAGGGTGATCTATAGTAAATCAGATATAAGATTCTGGCAACTGAAGGTAGGTACTATTGAAGGCAAGCTGCAGCTTTTTATACTTTTTACACATGCAGGCACTCTTTAAAGTGACCCTTGAAATAAAACCTAAATTCCTAACCTAATGATATTCGCTTCTTTTCAAGAGCCAGCGGGAAATACCTAGTTCTTCCAGGTATGGGGGGGGGGGCACATAACCTCCTCCTAGGATGTAGTCCTTGGCCCTGTGTGGCCATGCACCAGACACGGATACTGACATATGATAAAGGGGAAGAATTCATTAGCCCTAAGTTCCAACACCTTCTGACACAGAGCTTACACAAGTCTAGGACTCCTGGCCTTGAGCAGTGGCAGGGAAACATGGTGAAGGCATCAGAGGGTGAAAGAGGGTGTTCTTTCAAAAGAATAGGCAATGTGACAAAGTTTGTTTAAGAATATTTTTTTTTCTTTCATTTTTTGAGCTCGTGCCCATCACACTTAAAATGGCTTAGAAATTCTGTGGAGACGCCATGAAAATATATAAGGATCATACGCGATTAAGCCATAGCCACAGTAATGCCAAATATTTTAGTGATATTTTATTTTACTAGCATCAGCAGTTCCATATTAAATCTCCAGGTCAGCTTTAGTGCATAATAAATATATGTATAGATTTAGTTTTATACATCATAGTAAAAATCCAGTTTTTATATACTTCCCCTTTGCAAGCAGAATCAATCTTGGTACACAAGACTTACACATAGTAAAACTGTTTTACATGGCTTTCCTGTATTCACAAATAATCATATGCTTTCAATACCATTTCCTTAGCCTTCTGGATAATCAATTAAACAGATAAGGAATTTGTGCTGGGCACAGAAAATGTTGCAATTTAAGCAAGCTGTTGGTCTGTTCTGTCTGGGCAGGTGGATCTAATGTCTAGCCAAGAATAATGAGCCTGTGTTCTCTTGTTTCTTGTAATTTCTTTATGAGAATACTTTCTTCTAATGGCATTTACTCATTTCATCATGGAGAGCCTTAGATACAGCCAAGAGATGTGCTGAAAGTGTCACTAAAGCAAAACCTCTCTTTTTTAGTTTTGGATGAAGTGGAGATGGATTAGAACTCTTGTCAGGTATGATTGCTGTCTGTGCCCCTGTTAGGGAGATTCACCCTCTTTATTTGTTCTTTTTTCTATTATCATTGAAAGTAAAAGAACATCCCAAATTTATGGTTGGCGTCGGAACAGCAATAGAGGGGAAATCTTCCAAGGGAGACACTAGTTCTGGTGATGCTGGTGACAGACCGTAATTTCCTCACTTCCTGTTTTGGCTATGGGACAGGAAGTGAAGGGAAATCTCCCCAATGGGACACAGATAACAAAACAAAAAATGTCAGGAGTTATAACCCTCCTTTACTCTATCCAATATGAAAAAAAGAAAAGTTTTGCCTTTAGTGACACTTTAAGTGGACCTTCACCCTCTCGAGGACGATTCCGCCTCTCCATCCCTCCTCCCTTCCTCTGTAGGAATAGGGCATTGTTTTTCTTCTCTATCGTTTACATCTTTTTTTTTTATGTAAAGTCCGCCCTGACTTCCCCACCGTGCCTCATACGTCACATATCCCAGGAGGCATAGCCTTTCATTCAAGGAGGAGGGGGGGGAGGGCCTATCGGCGCATCATCGAGTGGCCCGCCTGCTGAACCCGGAAGAGCCGATGATGTCAGAGAAAACATGGTGGTGTGGGACAGAGCTGTGGCCAGGCATGAGATGATCTCAGCAGGTCAACGCTGGATCCACTGGATGGGTGAGTATCTGAAATGTCCAGATACCACCATCAGGTAAGCAGGGCAAAAAAAATGGGGAGGTCAGCCAGCAATTGTTACCTTTTACTTAGCTGAAAAGTTACTTTGGTTATAGTTGATATGTTGGAAAAATAGAAGACAAAAGCTTTCATTGAAACTAGGGTAAATGTAATCAAATGTAAAAGATCATTACATTTGAGTGGTCAGATCTAGCCACCCTGGTTAAATAACTCATGTTTCATTTACACGATGTGAAGGGAAAGTTTAGAATAATAAGAATATATGGCCCGCCATGTACAGCTGGATCTAAAAACTATAAATAGAAAAAAAAAGCCATATTTGAACATCGCCAAGATGATTTATATTAGGGCTTGCGTTAACCAGATTTTGTTGACTTGAGGTGAGTTTTGCACTTCTGAGAGGTGGGTATAATAAATACCCACAGCATGGGATTGTGGCTGCCACCACTATTAATAAATTAATTAAAAAAAAAAAAAAAAAAAATTGGGACATGTCCCCTTTAAATAGGGCTCAGGGCCTCCGTGGGTCCCTGAGGCGGGAATTTTAGGCGGGTTTTGCACGGGTTTTGCAGGCGGGAAACACGTGAGTGGGACCTTATATAAGTGTCCCCCACTCACGTTTCCTCTCAGAAGAGCTTAGGTAGCGTGGCGAGCTCCCCAGCCCTCCCTCCCTGTCGCAGCACCTGTTATGTGGTTTGTCACCCTGTATACAGGGGGGACTTTTGTTCGAGTAGATTGTTATGAAATGCGCTCGAGTTCCATGACTGAGCGATTAATTTATAGATTTATTTATATATATATGGAATTTTATGACTTATATTATTAATTTTAGCTAAATTATTTCACAATTTGATGAATTTAATATTTGTTTAAAACCAATAAAGGTGCTGCCTTGTTACCATATTAAGTGTGTTGTCTCTTATTCATAATTTAGTAGTTCATATGTGCAGCCTACATTCCCATGTACAAATCTATAGTAAGTAGGTCAAATGCAATTGTCAAATAATTCTGAATGATTTTAGAAGTTTCCCAAGCCGTTGTCAAATGGATGCCATTGACACAGGTACAAAGCCATTAGACACAGACCCTAGTAAATATTAGAATATTGCACCCCTTCATGGCTATATCACAGAGCTGATCTAGTGCACTTACCGTGCCCGACGAGGGGGCTCCAATCCGCAACAGAAAAGTCTTTCCATGTAAGGTGAAGTTGGAAACCAGGTGAGTAAATATAAAATCACTCTTGCACCAAAGGAGTACAATTGTTCCAAATAAAAGCCAACACTGATGCGTTTCAGCCCACAAAGGCATTATTCATAGTTGTACTTCATACAGCTATGAATAATGCCTGGCTCTTATTTGGAACGATTTTACTCCTTCGGTGCAATAAAGAGTGATTTTATATTTACTCACCTGGTTGCCAACTTTACCTTACATTGAAAGACATGTCTATAACCCTATACCTTAAGGGGGGTGGTCGGGGGGGGGGGGTGTGGAGGGGTCAGTGGTAAATACATGGCTCAACTGTGCCATGTACTGTAAACAAGTCCAAACACTGTTAAATATTAGACATGTGCGGAATGAAAAAAATAGTTTTGTTTTGATTCGATATTTACATAAATTCATTTAGTTAGATTTGTTTAGTTTGTTTTCGGAATTCGTTCAGTTTATTCAAATTCGAATAGATCTGAATTTTGCAAATCTGGTCGATTTGAAATGAATTAGTCCAAATTCGGAGAATTCAAATAAAGTAAAATTCCTTTCTAATTGCATTCAAATTTAAATCGAATTCCATTCCAAACCAAATTTATTCTATTCGAAATCTGAATTTTGGAAGATGGTTGTATTTTTTCTATTCTATTGTTTTTTTCTATTCTTTTGTTTTCTGTTCTATCCTTTTCTTTTCTATTATATCCTATTCTTTTCTATTTTATTCAAATTCAAATGTATTCTATTTGAAATCTGAATTTTGGAAGATGGTTGTATTTTTTCTATTCTATTGTTTTTTCTATTCTAGTCTTTTGTTTTCTGTTCTATCCTTTTCTTTTCTATTATATCCTATTATTTTCTATTGTATTCAAATGTATTCTATTTGAAATCTGAATTTTGGAAGATGGTTGTATTTTTTCTATTGTATTGTTTTTTCTAGTCTATTCTTTTGTTTTCTGTTCTATCCTTTTCTTTTCTATTATATCCTATTCTTTTCTATTTTATTCAAATTCAAATTTATTCTTTTTGAAATCTGAATTTTGGAAGATGGTTGTATTTGTTCTATTCTATTGTTTTTTTCTATTCTATTCTTTTGTTTACTGTTCTATCCTTTTCTTTTCTATTACATCCTATTCTTTTCTATTCTAATTTTGGAAAACGGTTATATTGTTTTATTCTTTCTATTTTTTTCCTATTGTTTATTCTATTCTATTATTTTATTTTCTATTTTTTTCTATTATATTGCATTCAAATTTATTCTATTTGAAATCTGAATTTCAGAAGATGGTTATATTCTTTCTATTCTATTCTATTGTTTTTCCTATTCTAGTTAATGTTACTCTTTTATTTTCCATTCTATTCTAATCTATTCTATTGTATTCAAATTTATTCTATTCAAATTTTGGGAAATTGTTATATTCTTTCTATTTTATCCTATTGTTTTTAAATTCTATTCTATTCTTTTCTGTTCTATTATTTCCTATTTTATTTAAATTTGAATTTATTCTATTTGAAATTTGAATTTCGGAAGAAGGGTATATTCTTTCTATTCTTTTTTTCTATTCTATTCTATTTTTTTCTATTCTATTCTTTTAGATATTATTTTCTATTCTATTCTTTTATTTTCTATTATATCCCTTTATTTTCCATTCTATTTTTTCAATTCTTTTATTTTGTATTCTGTTCTGTTTTACTCTATTATATTATATTCTTTTATTTTCTGGGGAAGTCCTGGCTACTTGCAGTTTATCACCTGGCTGCAATATGCATACTTAAAAAAAGGTAATTCAAGAATCTGGTACGTTTTTCTGGAGTACCCAGGCCCCTGACATTGAAGGAGATTTCTTTTTCTTTTATGATGTGTTGAAAACTCCTGAGATACGTTTCCTTGGGCCTTGGTGAAAATAACTTCTGGAGAATTAATTAGAGGAGTGATCCCAATCCACAAAGTATCGGAGACAATCCTGTAATCCACCTACAGAGGGCACCCCTAATACAAGTGTCTTTTGCTGGTTTCTTACTGGTATCTGGTAAGTAGTTTTATTTTGCGGTGGCGGATTCCTCATGAGATTCCATTTGCTGGCACAAGTCACCTCCACGTTTGGGTACTTGTCACTTTATCTGTTTACAGTCACTTGGACACTTTATTAACCTTTATGCACCAGACACTTAGGTGTATATTATCAGTGTATCTGGACAATCATATATTTGCTGTACACTTGGATTATCCATTTTGGGCATTCTATGTAGTGTCTCACCCCTTTTCAATATATACATTTATTTATTGTTTATATAAACCACTTACCTAGTGTATACACTATTAATATATTATGAGTTTTTCACTTTATATTCATATTTTCTATTATATCCTTTTATTGTCTATTCTATTCTTTTTTATTCTATTCTTTTCTTTTCTAAATATATATTTTCTAATATATACTTTTATTGTCTATTCTATTCATTTTTTATTCTATTCTTTTCTTTTCTATTCTATCCCTTTATTTTCTATTCTATGTTATTCTCTTCAGAAATTCGAATTTGATTCAAAACCTATTTGAATTCGAAAAACTATTTTGTTATTTTGGGTTCGTTTAAATTTGTTACTATTGTAATTTGGAAATTCAAACACATCTGAATTTTCCAAATAATGAAAAATTTGTCCAAATTTCAATTCGGAACGAAACAAACTGCACATGTCTATTAAATACCTGTTTGTGTGTCTGCTGAATGATAAATACTAGGACTTGTATACCAGTCTGCCCACAGCTAGTACAGTTAGATGCAGTAAACTGGTGGGAGGGTAGAAATAAAGACCTATATGAATCCATGCTCAGTGATGTATACATGTCTGAAAATCTGGGCTACAGTGTAGGTATCATGATTTATGAAGACATGTTTGCATTGACATACTGATGTGTTACAGAATCAAACCAACTGAGGAGCCTTGAAGGAGATGTAGTCTCTGCAGCACTTGCAATAACTACAGTAGCTGTGTTATCACATTACAGAAACTTAAAAAAAACATTGACATTTATTGTTGCCATCAAACCACAGGAAGGTTTGCGGCGAGAAAGCTATTACAGTCAGCCCACTCTGTCTCATTAGCCCTAGCAAGAGTTCAAGCCCTTGTGTCTATAGGGGCAAGTAAAATTATGGAAAAAGAATGCATCTACTTCTCACATACTGAAATAGACTTACAAAAAAAAACTGCATTCACATCTGCTTTTAGAAGATTCAACGTGGAAAAAATATACTAAAATTCAGGAATTAATGAGTACAGTCTTGGAGCTAGCAGATATTTTTTTTTTAAAGTGACCCAGTTGCTAGAATAAAGTGCAACTCCACTTTTGTAGAGAAAAAAAAAAATCCCTTAGGGTTATCTATGTACATTGCAAGGATTATAACAACCTTTGTTGCAGATCCCTACCTTTTGTTATTATGAAGAAATCCCTGTGTGTTTCTCTGTGCCTCTGCGCTGAGTAGGTCTAATGGGAGTGGTTTCGTAATTAACTGTCAGGTGTGCAGCTGCAAGGCACTAATGAGGAAATCTGCTGGGCCTGCATCCCTTTAGACGTGTTCCTATTGAAAGTATCTCTCCAAAAATGACATTTTTGTTGCAGGGGGTGCCTGAAATTTGACTTGTATCTTAGGCAGACTTCTGGGAAAATTGGTGAGCCAATCACAGAAGAAGGAAATTATTTTACTGGGGAGTGGTCATTACACACTCTGTGTACCGAACAACTCCAGGTAGCCATATTGCAATGCATTCTCAGAAAATTACAGAGCTGAAGATTGAAAAGGAAAGGTAATTTTATTAACATTCATTCACAATATGTTTTATAAGGGGGCAAAGGGGGCAATTGTCCCGTGCATCCCTGCCACAGGGAGCTCCAGACTTCCTTCATAAAAAACAAAAATGTATTTTCTCTCGAGACTTCAGTAGTGTGTTCATTGAGGAAACTGTCCAGTTTGCAGCCTTTGCCAAGCTCCGGTCATATCTCACTCCATCTCAACAGGCAGTTTTATTACATGATGAAGGGCTTGCTGATACCTTGTGCACTACCACAAAATTTGTTTATTTTAGTTTTTGTTTCATTCCTTCCTTTTTTTCATTTATTGGATCATTTGTTATGATCGCCATTTGTTACTTTGGATTATTCGTAACTTTGAATGCCTTTGTATTCTTTCCTTTCCATTCGTTTAGATGCGGCACTCGTTACTTTGGATAATTCGTAACTTCGGATGCATTCTTATTTGTTGTGTTCCATTCGTTTAGATGCAGCATTTGTTGCTTTGGATAATTCATAATTTTGGATGCATTTGTATTTGTTGCGTTCACTAACAGTTACTTTAGCCAAATTTGAAAGGAAATTCCAATACCTATAATTTAATAGTTTATAATAATAAACAATAATAATAATAATAATAATAATAATAAAAACTATAATAATAGTTAATAATTTAATTATAATAGAAAATATGAAAAATGAAATTATCGGAATGTAATCCATTCATTAAACTGACTGAATCGTTTTTCGTTCTTTCGTATTTTCGTTATTTCAGATTTTCGTTCTATCGGGTTTTTCTTCTATCGGGTTTTCGTTCTTTCGGGTTTTTGTTCTTTCGGATTTTTGTTCTTTTGTTCTTTCTGAAAATTCGTTTTCGTATGCACTCGTCAAAAGAGTCTTTCATTCATTTGGATGCTTCCGAATGAACGAATATGCCGAATTTTGTCCGAAAACAAATTTGTAACAAAACTAATGTCTAGCGCTGATAAAGAATTGATGACCTATGAAAGACTAAGCGCTCTGTCTATTGGCTCTCAAGAGCAGTTTCCTTAAGATGATACCGTTTGATGAGTAAAGATTTTCCAGCGGAAGGATGAAGGACTTGAAAATATTGTAGTGTGATGCATATCCAATGTGCCAAAGTGATCCAATGTATATTCCTAAAATCAAATTGAGGAAAAAAAAAAACAAGTGTCTTCTTCAGAACCCAACATATTTTTTTTACAACAAATACAGTTTATCATTCATTTCAGTTCACTTTTTTGTTCATCATATAATTTATTTTTCTATGTTGAGGGCCCCCCCAACTTTCAGTGCCCCAGTCCCCCCAAGGTTTAAATCAGCCACTGGGTAAGTGCTGTAGTATCTGCTTCACATCCACTAGTATACAGTATTAGGCTGGGTTCACTTATGTGCTGCTGCAGTTTGCAGTCTGGGGTCTGGTGCGTTCCTGTTCACCAATTCAGGTGCAAATTATTGCTTAAACCGGCCCCAAAAACACACAGGACCCCTTTTGAAATCGTACCGCGGCCACACCGGACATGTGTGAACCAGCTTCATTGAGAGCTCTATTGAAAGCCGGTCACATTCACATGACATGCGAATTAGATGCAGTTTAAAACGCATCCAATTTGTATATATGTGAACCCAGGCTTAGAGTTTAGTATCCACTTCCCGACCGCCGTATGCAGAATGATGTCGTCATATGACGTCCTCAGGATAACATGCCGCCGCGCGCCCAGGGGCCGTGCATCGCGGCGATCGGTGGTGTGGGAGGTCAGTCTGACCCCCCGCATTACCGATCTCGGTAAAGTGCTTCTATCCGAAGCACTTTACCATGTGATCAGCCGTGACCAATCACGGCTGGTCACAGTGTAACACAGGAAAGCCGTTTATCGGCTTTTCCTGTACTCGGGTCTGCAGACCTGAGTAGAGGAGAGCCGATCGGCTGCTCTCCTGACAGGGAGGGTTTGTGCTGATGATTTATCAGCACAGCCCCCCCCCTCGGATCACCACACTAGACCACCAGGGAGCCTGCCCAGGGACCACCAGCAATGGACCCACCCAGGACCACCAGGGAGCTGACCAGGGACCACCAGGGAGCCGATCTGGACCAGCAGGGAGACCACCCTAGACCACCAGGAAAGGGGCATAGTGCCCAATATGAATGGCACTCAGTGCCACCTTCAGATGCCACCCCAGACCACCAGGGAATGGGCCCCTTTCAGTACATATGCCCACCAGTGCCCCTATCAGTGTGTACCAGTGCCCCTATCAGTGCATACCAGTGCCACATATCAGTGCCCACCAGTTTCACCTACTAGTGCCCACCTATCAGTGCCCATCAGTGCCACCTATCAGTGCCCAGTGCTGCCTATGAGTGCCAATCATTGCCTTCTAAGAGTGCCCATCAGTGCCGCTTATCAGTGTCCATCAGTGCTGCATATCAGTGCCCGTCGGTGTTGCATATCAGTGCCCATCAGTGCTGCTCGACCAGGTCTAGCCGAGGGACCACCAGGGACCAGTCGAGGGACCACCAGGACCCACCCAGGTAACGACCACCAGGGACCCGTCCGAGGGACCAC
>BLSH010216864.1:229082-256707 GCA_018402905.1 Glandirana rugosa | reverse complement strand
GTCCTCCCACACCAATCGACTCTTTTGGGTAAGAGGGGAGGGCAGGAGGACTTCTGAGGTCCCTACATACTGGAATGGACGGATCTGAACCTTTGGTATTTCATTTCTATTATATTAAAGGCTCGATATATCATTACGATCGTCCCATTCCTAATTTTTATAAGTTACAACTAACTCTCTCACTGTAGAAGAAATTGGTGAATTCCTGGCCTTCCTAAAGGTCGAAATCCTGGCCTCGGGAAAAACGCTAAGCCGCGACGCAGCGAAATTGACTGTTAACGCGCCAGCACGCCGTAACATGGGTTTGCTTTAACCGCAGGAAGCCGCACGACCGCGCAATTGTCAGTTAAAGCGACGCAGCGCCGAATCGCAAAAAGGGCTCCGGTCCTAAAGCTGGAAATCCTTCCGGTCCTTAAGTGGTTAAAGAAGATGTCACTCTCTCAATCAACATTGAATATTTTTAATCCTTACCCTGCTAGCATTACTATATAGCTCGGAAATTATATTATCTTTACTTTATGGTTTCCAAGTCTAGGCAGGTAAGGTCATACATCCCTGGAGTCTTCAGGAGGACGGGAGGGGAGAATGGGTTTTCTCAGCTAACCACACCCTCCTGCCTGCATGCCCGAGCTAAAGGCAGATGGATTCCAGGAAGTAATGCTATATAATTCATCTGTTCTGTCTCAAAATGGCCACAGCTAGTAATGTTAAGGGGTGTTTTTCAAAATGATTATTTAACAAAATAAAGAATGGAGAAATGGATGGGTGGGTGGGTTTATTTTAAATATTAAAAATTAATTACATATTATTTTTGGTTTGTGGTGCAGTGTAGTTCCACTTTAATTTAGCATAAATCCAGCACTTGGTGATATATCATTAATCTGTTTTCTCTTTTGATTAAAAAAGACATATGCATACACAGAATGCAGTTAAAAAAACTTCACACAGAATGAAGTAACAGATTCTGTAACAACTGTCCACAGATATTCCTTGATAAGATTATTATTGTACAAATATAAAGTCAAACAGGAGACAAACAAGAACCCAACCTGAAAATACGAAAAGGTATTTTATGGCTGTATACTGTTTCTGTCACGGTCACGGTAATAGGGGGTTTAAGGTATTCAGGATATATGCTATGACGATATCTCCACAAACTAGCTCATGTAATCCTGCAGTCAACCAACAACATTTTGGAGCGGCGACATAAAAGAAAAGCGCTGACTTCCCCACTGTTCTCATGTTACGTTTGCACACTGTCCCCAGTCAAAAATAAACTATGGCAGGGAGGACAGTTTGTTAGAGTGCATTAACGTCCACGTTCCAGACTATATTTTTAGGGGTGGCATTTATGTTTGGCTTGGATACAACCTGCTGAAATGTGTGGCATTTCCTCTTCCTGTTACGTGATATTCCGCATTACCTGTTCTCCCAAATTTTACAAAGATAATGTAGTTGATACTTCCCAGGAACTAACATACAGTATTTACTTTCAGTTTATTTTCTAGCTATAAGCCTATGATTAACATAAGTGGACAACATGCCAGCATTCAATATGATTTTTTATTTATTTATTTTTTTATTTTTTACAGCATGTACTTTTTACTATACAGCACAATTTGTAGTTTAGTATATTAAGTTTCTGACAAAAAAGACCAAAACATTTGCATTCATTTTCCAGTAAATTAGGTCAAGTTACTCCAAAACTGCAAATGGTTAATTGTAAAATAAGTCTCAAGAAGGAGGAAAACTGTATAAATCTGACAACATTGTAAAAGTAAAAAATAAAAATGTATGCAAAAAAAAAAAAATTATACATTTCCTTCTGGCTCTTTGGCTAATATTTTGACAGGCACATCCATTTCACATGTTCATAATCTGAAAATAAGCTATACAGTTTTAAGAGGATTGCTTGCTTGCTTTTTTACTTCCCGTTCAAAAACAAATATGAGAAGCACGGAGAGTTATTTTTACAAATATGAGAAGCAAGAGTTTTTTTTTTTTTTTCATTTTTTGGTAGTTATTTTAATGTATATACAAACAATACAAAAGTATCTCCTTAAAATTAAAGTGTTTTTACCCTGATACATTCACAGCATTGGGGTAAAAAATGTTTCAGTATGTTAACAACCCCATCTGTCCCCAAACATTTACCTCCTGTCCTGGTCACTGCCTCCAGGTCTGGGATGATCTGCCCTGTTTCCCTCCGGGTATTAGAGGAGAGGTGAGGATAAGGGAGCGCACACATGAGTGTCTCCTTAGCAGTTGGCTAGCTAAAGGAGATACTTACAAATAGGGAGGTGGGGGGCAACACTTCAGAGACTGGCCAGACAACAAAAAATGAGTATTTCCTAGGAAGAACGTGATACATTTTATGAAAGTCTTAAAGTGGTTCTAAAGGCTGAAGGTTTTTTTACCTTCATGCATTCTATGCATGAAGGTAAAAAACCTTCACTGTGCAGCTCCCCTACAGCCCCCTTTATACTTACCTGAGCTTGCTCAATCCAGTGATATGCACAAGAGCAGTGGCTTTCCCACCTCTCTGCCTCCTCATTGGCTCA
Source organism: Glandirana rugosa (assembly GCA_018402905.1). Taxonomy (NCBI): domain Eukaryota; kingdom Metazoa; phylum Chordata; class Amphibia; order Anura; family Ranidae; genus Glandirana; species Glandirana rugosa. The sequence continues at coordinate 254,146 of BLSH010216864.1, read as the reverse complement.
GAGACACCAGTTGAGAGCCCTCGGCTCCCAGTGCTGTCAAAAACAGCCAGTGAGGAGGGTGCAGGGGCAGGGCCGAGCCCCATTCTGTGTGCCTTATGGGAGCAAGCATACACAAGTTCCCCCATAGCCAGCAGCTCGCTATGGGGTCACTCAACAGGGAGAGGAGCCAGGAGTGCTGGCGGGGGAAGAGGATCAGGGATGCTCTGTGCAAAGCCACTGGAAAGGTAAGTATGACATGCTTGTTATTATTTTAAAAATCTACCTTTAATTTTGCTTTAACTTCTTTAACTAAAAAGAATAGGATTATATATATAAACATTTGACAGTAAAACTATAAATGTTAATATATAACCCTATTTTTAACTCCAAAAATTGCCTTTTTGGAAAACCAGACGTCAATATCTTCGGCTATATACTGTATGCTAAGTAAAATTGTATACAACTTTTTATGAAATTTTATTGATTGAAAATTCTTTTTAAGGACCACAAAAGTCCCACAATTTTTGAGTTTGGTATATATAAAATATTAGCATCATGTGCAGAATGCAGCATTAGAGAATTGTAAGGGCAGCCCCTGGTGACCTTTCTGACTAAAAATGCTAGTTCCCTGGCTATCATACTGATTATTGAGCAAAAGTTTAGTCCACTGACAGAACAAGTAGGAATATAAGCAGTTCTGACATTGATGAATGCTTGTCTCAAACCAGAGACAGCCCCAGCATTTCTCCCATGACAGGTGATCTCAAAGCTCTGTGATTATACACAGCAGTAGCCCTTTTTATACTTTGCACACAGAAGCAATAGACACTTACATTTGTTTTATAACTGTAAATGGCCTCTTTCAATTCTGTAACACACTACATACCATTGGCATTATATACAGTAAGTCAGGAAAATGTTACTGGGACCCATGAACTGGAGCCAATGTGTATTTATTAAAACTAGACTCTTGTGTCCATTGCTCTTCTCTGTTTCAGAAAAGCTTTCCAAAAATAAAAAATGCCTGCATTTAGAAGTGAGTGAGCAGCCTTACTGAAGGCCATTCATAGTCTGAAAAAAAAAATAAGCAAAATCCACATGCTGTTTTGTGTTACTTTATTATTTATTTTAGGGTTGCACCGATACCGACACTAGTATGGGTATCTGTGTTGATACCGAGCAGTTGCACAAGCACTTGTTCTCGTGCAAATGCTCCCGATACTTAATCCGATACCTTGGAATGTCGGAACGAAGAGTGGGCAGAGACAGAGTCAACAGGCTGGCAGCAGTGTCAGGGAAGCTGGCTGGGGCAGGGGCGCAAGTACAGCCTCTAGTGTGTTCTGTCAGAATCGGTGACCGGGCCGTCACATTCCGTAACGAAAGTGGCATTCCATCAGAACACCGTGACACCCATCTTGGTACACCCTGCACTTGGCCTCAGTAAGCCTGCAGTCAGAAGGCGGCAGCAGACATCTTGTTACACCCAGCCCATATAGTTTGGGCTGGGTGTAACAGATGTCCGCTGCCTTCTTCTGACTGCAGGCTTACTGCGGCCGAGTGCAGGGTGTACCAAGATGGGTGTCATGTTGTTCTGACAGAAAGTCACTTCCGGTACAGAATCTGACGGGTCACCGATTTTGACGGAACAGGTACAGGCATTTATTGTCATGCTAGCAATTGAATGGTATTGTATCCTTCATTATATGCTAAATGCCAATCAGTGCTGCCTTTTAGTGCCACCTATCATTGCCCATAAGTGCCACACATCAGTGCCCATAAGTGCCGCCCATCAGTGCCACTTATCAGTGCCGCCCATCAGTGCCACTTATCAGTGCCGCCTATCAGTGCAGCCTAGCAGTGCCCATCAGTACCACCTATCATTGCTCATATGTGTCACCTATAAGTGCCTATCAGTGCTGCATATTAGTGCCTCCTCATCAGTGTTACCCCATTAGTGAACCTTGTATAATGTCTTGAGTTACAGTCCTTTATTATTATAAAGAAGATATCATTAGTCTGTATTGTGCTTTGAAAACTGTCACATGACATTAAAAAAAGTATGTGAAAAAAAGTATCGGTACTTGAACGCAGTCTTAAAAAAGTGGTATCGGTGCAACTCTAATTTATTTTATTGTGCTGCAGCACCGGCCACAAAAAAGTACTTTCCCTGCAGTAGACTGAAGATAAGGGCTGCTGTCCTCTGTATGAAAGCAGCGGTCTTTCTCCAGTGGTCCGACATGTTTCTTGCACTACTGTACTCCATTCAGCAATTTGCATAAGAGATTGTTTTCTTTAAGCAGATCTATTAAGCCCAATGAAAGAAAGTTGCTGCTTATAGTACAACATGAGCATGAGTATTTTAAAAATCCACTCAATACTATGTAGCTATAGTAGTTCCCATTTATGCACTGCAACTCCATGTTGCATTTTTGTACACTGGAATAAGCTAAACAGAACAACTAAAATTAATTGTAAGCAAGCTAAACCTAATGTATTATTATTGTTATACAGGATTTATATAGTGCCAACAGTTTGAGCAGTGCTTTACAATATAAAGGGAGACAATACAGCAACAATACAATTCAATATAAGAGGGTTAGGCGAGCCCTGCTCCTGCAAGCTTACAATCTAATATGGAGGGGCTGGTGAAACAAAAGGTAGTAACTGTGAGGGATGAACTGATGAGGGAAATAAAAGATTCGGTTGTTAGCTGAAGGCTGAACAGGCCTCCTCGAAGAGATGAGTTTTCAGGTATCGCCTAAAAGTGGGCAGAGTAGGAGATAACCAGAGAGATTGAGGTAGAGAGTTCAAGAGGATGGGAGAGCTCTGGAGAAGTCCTGGAGACCAGCATGGGAGGAGGAGACAAGGGAGCTAGAGAGCAGGAGGTCTTGGGAGGAGCAGAGAGGATGATTTGGATGATTTTTGGAGATAAATGGCTTTGTATGTTATTGTTTTGAATTTTATTTGTTGGGCAATGGAAAGCCAGTGGAGGGATTGGCAGAGAGGGGTAGCAGACACTGAACGGTAGGTAAGATGGATGAGTCTGGCAGCAGCATTCATGATAGACTGAAGAATGGATAGCCGATGGAGAGGTAGGCCTATAAGGAGGGAGTTAAAATAGTCAAAGCGAGAGAGAACAAGGGAGTGAATATGTTTCTTAGTGGTTTCAATGGTTAGAAAGGGGCATGTTTTGGAGATGTTACAGAGGGGAAGTCTGCAAGATTTGGACAGCGATTGGATTTGGGGTTGAAAGAATAGGTCAGGGTCTAGGATTACACCGAGTACCCTAGCATGAGGGGAGGGACTGATGGTTGTATTATTGATCTTGATGGAGAGGTCAGGAGAGGGGGTGAGTTTGAGAAAGTGGTGTGACCTCCATGTTGATATGTCGGTTAATAAGTTAGTAATGTGAGAGGAGACTGAAAAAGTGAGGTGAGGAGTAGAGAGATAGATTAGTGTGTCGTCAGCATAGAGATGGTACTGGAAGCCATGGGAGTTTATTAATTGACCAAGGGAGGAGGTGTAAATGGAGAAGAGAGGAGGGGGGCAACGACATAGCCTTCTGTAAGGTACCCCTACAGAAAGAAGTGGAGAGGAGGAAACATAGTTATAGGTAACACTGAAGGAGCTCTGTGATAGGTAGTAGGAGGACCAGGGGAGAGCAAAGTTTTGAAGGCCAAGAGAGTGGATTTTTTTGAGGAACATGTTATCATGAAACATGAGGAAACATGAGTTTCATGTTTTAGCACATCTACACCATTGAGAAGCTCTACTCTTAAATGTTTCTCCTGCGCTTTACATAATGCATGTGAGTGAGTTTCATAACATAATGCACATACAGGAGTTGATTTAGCTTCTGCTCATTTATTAAGCTTTGAAACAACTGCACTTGCATAGTGTAACATCACTTTGCAAAGTGCACTGTCTATATCCCTTTAGTAAATCAATCACTTAGCTACATTAAAAGCTTCCACAAGTACATGCAAAAAATGCATACAGTAATGCACATAAAAAATTCTATATTTTATGCCCTTATTCTGTGCAGCCCTCTCTGTTGCTCCTGATATTTGTTCTTTTTTAAATGCTGCTTTATACATTGACATACCTCCTTATGCCTCGTACACACGGGACGACGATCGCACATACGATCGTCGCAAATCGTATGTTGGCTGTTGTATGTAGCATACTGACTGCACTACAAGATCGTACGTCCGCAGAAGAACATTCAGGTGCATGTAATTAGCATCCAGCCATTCCTGACTTTGGAGCATGCGTGATTTGCACAATACAACTTTGTTGTACCAACTGCTCTGTACACACGATACAACGGTCATATGAGAGCTTGTTGGTACGACCAAGTTTTCTAGTCTGCTCAAACAACTCCCTTGTACAACCGTCGTATGTTCGACTGTTCAAATCGCGCATACGAACGATCGATTTTGCATACAACGGTCGTAAGTACGACCTGTTGTATACAACCGTCGAACCGTGTGTACGGGGCTTTAGACTCAGTCTGTCTAGACAGTATGGTCACCTGCTGACTTGGCACCATCCACAGGCAGCTTAACTCTCTAAAAAGACACAAAAGTTGAATCCAACTCAAATTTACTTCAACTGATTGCAGTACAGAGGATGTTTTTCCAGTCTTTTGAAGAGTAAGAATACTAATGGGTTGATTTTCTAAAGGCAGCTAGACTGTGCACTGTACAACGTGCAGTTGCACTCGAGATGCTCCAGAGCTTAGTAACTAAGCAGAAGCTCTGCTGACTTCCATCATCCAATCATATGCAAGCAAAAAATGCTGTTTATTTTTTAATTGCACATGGGTATTCTTTGCTAAGTGAAGGTTTACCTTATTTACTAAGCTATGGTGCAACTGCACTCGCAGAGGGCAACTGCACTTTGCAAAGTGCACAGTCTATTTGCCTTTAGTAAATCAACCCCGATGCCTTTCCTAAACCCTGTCTCTTTTAATAACCAACACTGACTGAGGGAACATGGAATAATTGGAGAGGGACTAGTGAGGACTAAACTAACAGGCAACAGATGGGAGAGCAGAGGAATAAACCAAAATCACATTAGTAAATTGCCACTAGATGTAAGCATACTAATTAATAATAATACTCCAATACAGTTCAATACAACAGAGGAAAAATACATAAAAGTACTTGTTTATTTATTTGTTCCTGCCTTTGCAGGGTTGGTCACCCAGCCTAATGATGAAGGAACAAAATTAATTTCATTAAAATTGGTCAGTATTAGAGTGGTTAGCCCGAGCTTTCATGGCTAGGCTATTGGTTTAATTAAGTTTTACGCAAGGATGATGTACTCTTTTATGTACTGAGTTACTCCATAATAAACCCTGCGGCCGTTTAACCACTTAAGGACCGGAAGGATTTCCAGCTTTAGGACCGGAGCCCTTTTTGCGATTCGGCACTGCGTCGCTTTAACTGACAATTGCGCGGTCGTGCGACGTTGTACCCAAACGAAATTTTCGTCCTTTTTTTCCCACAAACAGAGCTTTCTTTTGGTGGTATTTGATCACCTCTGCGTCATTTCTGATCGCCGCTATAAACAAAAGAAGAGCGACAATTTTGCAAAAAAAACCAAATTTCTTACTTTTTGCTAAAATACAAATCCAAAAAAAATATAAAAAAACATTTTTTTCACAGTTTTTGGCCGATTTATATTCTTCATCATATTTGCGATAAAAAAAATCACAATCGGCGTTTATTGATTGGTTTGCGCAAAAGTGGTCGCGTTTACGGATGATGAGAATTCATTTTTGGGGTTTTTATTTTTTTTTTAATTTTAACTAATAATGGCGGCGATCTGCGATTTTTAGCGGTACTGCGATATTTCAGCGGACATGTCGGAACATTTTGACACTTTTTTGGGACCATTGGCATTTATACAGCGATCAGTGCTATAAAAATGCACTGATTACTGTGTAAATGCCATTGGCAGTGAAGGGGTTAACGTGCAGGGGGCGCTCTAAGGGTTAACTATGTTCCCTGGGCGTGTTCTAACTGTGGGGGGACTGTACTAGCTGGGGAAGGGAAGTGGTCACAGCCTCCACGTACAGGAAGGCTGTGATCACAGCCCTTCCCCCTTCACAGAACGGAGGTCCGTGTTTACATACACGGACCTCCGTTCCTTCACTCCGGGGGGGGCATCGCGGGTGGCCGGCGGCAATCGAAGCCGCCGCACACGCTCCCTGGCCCTCCCCGGACACAGTGAGCACGCGGGCGCACCTCCGGCGGCGCGCCCACGCGCTCACTGTGCGCGATCAGGCGGCCGCTGTCGTATGACGGCGTTTCGCCTTACAGAGCCACTTTGCCGCCGTCAGATGCCGATCGGCGGTCGGCAAGTGGTTAAAGCCAATAAAGAATTTTGGTGTGTGTGTTCTCTTCTATGGTTTATTAATATTTACAGTTGAGCGATCCCGAACTGTAAAGTTCGGGTTCATACCGAACTTTGGGGTGTCCATGACCTGGACCCGAACCCGGGCATTTGAAAAAAAGTTTGGGTTTGAGTTCTGGGTTCGGGTATTTGATCACGCATGTTGAATAGCTGCAGGGCAGCCAATCAACAAGTGTTTCACTGGTTTTCCCTAGAAGCCATCACAGCCATGCCTACTAATGGCATGGCTGTGATTGGCCAGTGCATCATGTGACCCAGCCTCTATATGAGGCTGGAGTCACAGTGCTGCATGTCACATGCTCTCTGGGTAGTGTAGGGAAAGGATGCTGCCGGTGCTGTGAGGGACAGATTGCAGATAGATAGATAGGTAGAGATTACTACTACTACTGCTTTTAGGGACAGATTGCAGGTAGATAGATAGGTAGAGATTACTACTACTACTACTACTTTTAGGGACAGATTGCAGATCTCATCCTGCATTACAGAAAGATCTGACTGGACTAGGTAGAGTCTACTGCTTAGAGGGACAGATTATTGTTCTAAAATCATCTCCTAGTTCTATAGGGTCAGGTTCCTGCTGTTGCTGTAAGGGACAGATTATTGTTCTAAAAGCATTTTGCAGCCCTCTAGCACTTTCCAGGACTCTTTTACAGTCATTTTTGTGCCGAAAAGTTTGGGTCCCCATTGACTTCAATGGGGTTCGGGGTAAAGTTCGGGTCAAGTTCGGTACCGAACCCGGACTTTTTTCCGAAGTTCGGCTGAACCCACCGAATCCGAACATCCACGGGTTCGCTCAACTCTATTAATATTGGTATTTTAACCTTCGGAGTCTTGTACCTTGTATTGTGAACATTCAGCTGCGTGCTAAAGTGTTAACAGCTATTGGTCCAGCGACAATTTTACCATGTTCTACCCTATATATCAGGGGTGTTCAAATCATTAGCACAGTCATGATTTTCCCACTACCCTCAGGGGGAGCATCTGTATTGAGGACTGGTTCACACTGGAAAGGCGGGTTTGCATGTATGTGTTTTTGCATAATGCTGTGCAGCACATTTTTGACAGCTCATTCATTTCAATGGTCTGCCAAACATGCAGAAATGTGAAAAAAGTTTGACAGGCATGACTTTTAAAAACATGCCACACCAAACTGCATGATACTGTGGTAGCATGTGGTTTGTGGCTGCAATGCATTCACATTGGTTAGATGAGCCTGACCTGCGCACTCCTGGCACACTTACCAGTGGCTAAATAAAGCCATTTGCGATCAGAAGCTTTGCTATCAAGTGACCGCCATGACAGCCAATCACAGTGGTCATATGACCATAAGCCCTGGCATTCTAAACCCCTTAAAGGGCCAGCAGGCGCCGGTTCCAAGGGGTTAACAATTAATGGCACCCGCCCACATCTAACAGTGGCAGCGCGTGTGGCATGTAGACAGAAATGTGCATCTCCCGCACCGCAATTGGAGTGAACGGGCCCTAATAAGTAACCTGTGCAAGAAAACAACACTGATAGGGTAAAGCAATAAATAGTGGAAGGAGCAAAGCACACTGCAAAAGTGGTGCATAGTGCAGTAACATATAACAATCAAGAAGAATCCCCTTCACTAAAGCCAGACCAATACTGATGGATTATCATTGGCTGTGATGACTGGTGCATTTGTTTTTTAGGTCTCCTTTGAAAAGACCCTTGCTCTAAATAATAAACATCCATATATGTAAAGATGGTTGCAAAGAAATGTATCATGAAGTGAAATGAAAAGCGGGGCAAATCACAGCTTGCTTTTTTAGAAAAGGCTATTGTGAGGTGTTCACCGTACAAGCGCCCTAAAGGAGCCAATCTTATAGTGAAAAAAGAAATCTTAACAGCAATCGTACGATGAAACTGGAACAGAATTGTCCAGCAAATGCAATCAATAAAACAATGGTATTCTTTTTTATTGTACTATGAAAAAAGCTGAAATCCAAGATAAAGTATTGTTCTCTGGCTCAGTTATTGAAAGTGTAGCGCTATATCTGCAGAAGCCACTTAGTTGACTGGGTTCTCTATTCTTGCCTCAAGGTGAATAACCTTAGCCCCTCTGGCACAGCTGGTCAAATAAAAAACTGCTGCAAGGACTCATAAGAACACAAGTATAGATACCTTTAACCCAGCAGTGAATTATTACCAGGAAATAGACACAAGACCTTTAGTGCTAAATTAACTCATTGGGGTTCATTTACTTAAAGCGGACATTCAGTAATTTTTTCATCTTTCCATCTATTAAATCTTCTGCCCTTGTTGTTTTAACTTTGGATAGTAAAACATTTTTTTCTTCCAGTAAATACCTTATACAGCCCACTTCCTCTTTCATGTCTAGTCATTAGCCTAGGCTTATGACATCATGCACAACTCTTTCACTCTTGTGAGAGTTTGCCAGGAAGGGAGGGGGGATGAGTCATAAGAGGGTCAATGAGGGCTGCAGAGCTGGAGGTGTGCCTCTGTGTGTCTGTGTAAATCCAGGAAGTGAACAGGCAGCAGCTTCAGCTGCCCACGGTTAAAATGACTGCACCCAGACTTAGTGGAGGGAGAATTCTGCAACATATTTGGCAAGTACAGAATCACAGTATATATGAAATAATATGCAAAGTTTTTGGTGGTAAGCTTCAGAATGGCAAATATGTTTTTATTACAAATTATGCGAGCAGATTGCAGTTCCTCTTTAAGACAAATAAACTGTGCACTGCAAATGCAGTTGTACTCTGCATGTGCAGTTGCCCTAGAGCTTAGTAAATGCAGTGCAGCTTCACTTTACAAAGAATACCCAATCACATGCAAGGAAATAAAAAAAAAAACACATGATCGGATGATGGAACGCAGCAGAACTTCCCCTCATTTACTAAACCCTGGAGCAACTGCACAAGTGAATAATCTATTTGCCTTTAGTAAACCTGCACAGAGTTTGCATGTTCTGCCTGTGATTGCGTGGGTTTCCTTTGGGTAATCCGGTTTCCTCCCACACTCCAAGGACATGCTGGTAGATTAAATGAGTCCTTTCTACATTGGCCCTAGTATGTGTATGTATGAATGTGAGTTAGGGGCCTTAGACTGTAAGCACCTTGAGGGCAGGGACTGATGTGAATGTAAATTTTATATGTAAAATGCTGTGCAAATTGACAGCCATGTTCTCCTATATCCAGAAGTATTTTTCCCAGACCCTGGCAACAACCAAGTTTTTGCAAAGTAAGCATAGAATGCTTCCCCCCTTATAAAGTGAATACAGTAAAACCTTGGTTTTAGAGTAACTTGGTTTGAGAGCGTTTTGCAAGACAAGCTAAATTTTTAAATACATTTTGACTTGATATACGAGCGATGTCTTGATATACAAGTAGAGTCATGTCACAACAGAGTATAAAAGACAAGAGAGGAGCCTCAAAGTGTAGCAATATTACATTTTACATTATACATTACATATACATGTTATATATTATATTATTATTAGAGTTGAGCGAGCCCCAACTGTAAAGTTTGGGTTCGTACCGGATTTTAGGGTGTCCGTGTCCCGAACCCGGACATTTAAGAAAAAGTCCGGGTTCAGGTATTTTTTCGCGCCTTTTGAATGGCTGCAGGGCAGCCAATCGACAAGTGTTTCACTAGTTTGCCCTTAGAAACCATCACAGCCATGCCTCGATATAAGCTGGAGTCACGTAGAGTTGCATATCACATGATCTCAGACTAGTGTAGGTAGGGAGAGGATGCTGCCACTGGTGTGAGGGACAGATTAGTGTTATAAAATCATCTCATACTAGTATAGGGAGAGGTTCCTGCTGCTGGTGTGAGGGGCAGATTAGCATTATAAAATCATCTCATACTGGTATAGGGAGAGGTTCCTGCTGCTGGTGTGAGGGAAAGATTAGCGTTATAAAATCATCTCACACTAGTGTAGGGAGAGGTTCCTGCTGCTGGTGTGAGGGACAGATTAGCATTATAAAATCATCTCATACTAGTATAGGGAGAGGTTCCTGCTGCTGGTGTGAGGGACAGATTAGCGTTATAAAATCATCTCATACTGGTATAGGGAGAGGTTCTTGCTGCTGGTGTGAGGGACAGATTAGCATTATAAAATCATCTCATAGTAGTGTAGGGAGAGGTTCCTGCTGCTGGTGTGAGGGACAGATTAGCGTTATAAAATCATCTCATACTGCTGTAGGGAGAGGTTCCTGCTGCTGGTTTGAGGGACAGATTAGCGTTATAAAATCATCTCATACTTGTGTAGGGAGAGGTTCCTGCTGCTGGTGTGAGGGACAGATTAGCGTTATAAAATCATCTCATACTGGTGTAGGAAGAGGTTCCTGCTGCTGGTGTGAGGGACAGATTAGCTTTATAAAATCATCTCATACTGGTGTAGGGAGAGGTTCCTGCTGCTGGTGTGAGGCACAGATTAGTGTTATAAAATCATCTTATATTGGTGTAGGGAGAGGTTCCTGCTGCGGGTGTGAGGGACAGATTACCATTATAAAATCATCTCATACTGGTGTAGGGAGAGGTTCCTGCTGCTGGTGTGAGGGACAGATTACCGTTAAAAAATCTTCTCATACTGGTGTAGGGAGAGGTTCCTGTTGCTGGTGTGAGGGACAGATTAGCGTTATAAAATAATCTCATACTGGTGTAGGGAAAGGTTCCTGCTGCTTTTGTGAGGGACAGATTAGCTTTATAAAAAAATAATATATATTTGTGCTAAATAGTACATTTGCGTCCAGAATGAGGAGAGCGTTGAATAAGGGACGTGGTCGTGGTGCTGCTGGTGTTGGTGGTGTTGGTGAAGCTCCTGTTGTAAGGAGAGGACGTGGTCGATCTGTGCCAGCTACACGCACAAGTGAAACACCTCCCTCAGGTGCGATTAGCCGACAGAACCTTCAACGTTATATGGTAGGCCCGAATGCCGATCAATGAATGGTGAGGCCAAAACAAGTACAGGCGATAGATTGGGTGGCTGACAATGCCTCCAGTTCCTTCACATTGTTTCCCGCCGGTCCCTTGATGAAAGCTCAGAGTTGGCACCTGAACCCCATGGCCGTCTGTCTTTCACCTCAGCCCCTTGTAAATCAGCCAAGCAGTCTGAGCCCCAAGTCATGCAGCAGTCTCTTATGCTTTTTAAATACTCTGTTGGTGTGCTTTTCATGGGCCATCCACATAGCCCTGCCACAGAAGTGGAAGACATTGAGTGCACCAATGCCCAACTACTTCTGTTTCAGGATGAGGACATGGAAACACCACCGAAGCACGTCTGATGATGACGAAACTGCTGCAGCTTTCTGCAGTGTGCAGACTGACAAGGAGGGCAGTGGTGAAGAGTGGGTGGAAGATGATGTGGAGGATGATGAGGTCCTAGACCCCACATGGAATGAAGGTCATGCGAGTGACGTGTGCAGTTTGGAGGAAGAGGTGGTGGTCGCACAGAGGCACCAGCACAGCAAAAGAGGAAGCAGGTTGCAAAAGCGGAGCGACCGTCCCCTAGACAGTACGCCTGCTACTACCCACCGCACCCAGGGACCTAGCACACCAGAGGCAGCTCAAAGGAGTTCCCTGGCGTGGCAGTTCTTCAGACAATGTGGTGACGGCAAGACACGAGTGGTTTGCACGCTGTGCAATCAGAGCCTGAAGAGAGGCATAAATGTTATAAACCTGAGCACAACCTGCATGACCAGGCATCTACATGCAAAGCATGACCTGCAGTGGAATAAGCACCTCAAAATCCAAGAAAGGTCTCGGGCTCCTCCTGCTTCCTCTTCTGCTGCTGCCTCGGCCTCCTGCCACCCAGCAAACAGACAGCAACGCCACCATGTCCGCCACCGTCCCCAAGCATTTCCACACCATGGTCCCATGGAAGCTTACAGCTGTCAATCTCCCAAACACTGGAGAGAAAGAGGAAGTACCCCCTACCCACTCGCGATCCCTGGCCCTGAATGCCAGCATTTCAAAATTCCTGGCCTTTGAAATGCTGTCATTCCGTCTGGTGGACACGGACAGTTTTAAAAACCTGATGGTGGTGGCTGTCCCAAAGTACGTGGTTCCCAGTCACCACTACTTTTCCAGGCGAGCCATCCCTTCCCTGCACAAACAAGTCGGGGACAAGATCAAGTGTGCACTGCGCAACGCCATCTGTGGCAAGGTCCACATAACCACTGATACGTGGACCAGTAAGCACGGGCAGGGACACTATATCTCGCTAACTGCACACTGGGCAAATGTAGTGGCGGGTGGGCCTGAGACGGATAGCAGTTTGGCACATGTCCTTCCGCCACCGAGGATTGCAGGGCATTTCTCTTTGCCTCCTGTTCCCTCATCCTACTCCCCTTCCTCCCCCTCTACCACCAACTTCAGCACATCCAGGGGGAAACTACAGCAGGCTGTTTTAAAACTAATATGTTTGGGGGATAAACCCCATACTGCGCAGGAGCTGTGCATGGGCATTGAACAACAAACCGATGAGTGGTTGTTGCCACTGAGCCTCAAGCCCGGCCTGGTGGTGTGCGATAATGGGCGAAATCTCGTAGCAGCTCTGGGCCTAGCCGGTTTGACACACATCCCTTGCCTGGTGCATGTGCTGAATTTGGTGGTGCAGAAATTTCTAAAAAAACTCACTGGATATGTCAGAGCTGCTGCAGAAAGTGCGGGCCGTCTGTGCGCGCTTTTGGCGTTCTCACCCTGCTACTGCTCACCTGTCTGCACTGCAGCAGAACTTCAGCCTTCCCACTCACCGCCTCCTATGCGACGTGCCCACAATGTGGAACTCCACCTTGCACATGCTGGAGAGACTGTGTGAGCAGCAGCAGGCAATAGTGGAGTTTCAGCTGCAGCACGCACGGGTCAGTCGCTCTGAACAGCACCACTTCACCACCGAGTGGGCCTCCATGCGAGACCTGTGTACCATATTGCGGTATTTCAAATACTCCACCAACATGGCCAGTACCGTTGACGCTGTTCTCAGCGTTACTATCCCACTTCTATGTCTCCTTGAAAAAACACTTTGGGCGATGATGGAAGAGGATGTGGCACAGTAGGAGGAAGAAGAGGGGCCATTTCCACGATTATCAGGCCAGTCATTCACAAGTGGCTTGGAGGGTGGGTTCCTGCACCACCATAGGCCAGGAAAATTTTTTTCAAGCCAGGGCAAAGTTCTGGAGGATGAGGAGGACGAGGATGATGATGATGATGATGAGGAGGAGGAACCGAGTTCACAGCAGGGTGGCACCCAGCGCAGCTCGTGGGCATCACTGGAGGATGGCTGGGGGGATACGGAGGACACAGATGATACACCTCCCACAGAGGACAGCTTGTCTTTGCCTCTGGGCAGCCTGGCACACATGAGCAACTACATGCTGCAGTGCCTGAACAATGACAGCCAAATTGCCCACATTGTAACTTGTGCTCATTACTGGGTCGCCACCGTGCTGGATCTCCATTACAAGGACAACGTGCCGTCCTTAATTCCCTCACTGGAGCGTGATCGGAAGATGCTCGACTACTAGCGCACGCTGGTAGACGCGCTACTGAGGGCATTCCCAAATGACACCGGGGGCTCAGTGGAAGCACAAGGCGAAGGCAGAGGAGGAGGAAGAGGTCGCCAATGCGGCTGTGGCACCGCCAGCACCTCAGAAGGCAGGGTTAGCATGGCCGAAATGTGGAAAAGCTTTGTCAGCAGCCCGCCACAACAAACAGCACCACCAGCTGATAGGCAAAGTCTTAGCAGGAGGCAGCATTTCAGCAACATGGTGGAACAGTATTTGTGCACACGCCTACACGTACTGACTGATGGGTCTGCCCCATTCAACTTCTGGGTCTCCAAATTGGGCACATGGCCTGAGCTTGCCCTTTATGCCTTGGAGGTGCTGGCCTGCCCTGCAGCCAGTGTATTGTCTGAATATGTGTTTAACACGGCAGGGGGCGTTATCACAGACAAGTGCAGCCACCTGTCCGCAGCCAACATGGACAAGCTAACCTTTATTAAACCAGGCATGGATCCCACAAGACTTGTCTGTACCTTGTGCATAATAGCCATTTCTACCGGCCTCACACTTTTTTTTTTTAATATGTCTCAATATTTTGGGGTCTACTCCAATTAGAAAAAAAAACCAAAACAAACAAAAAACAGTGTTGGCTACCTACTCCTTCACCGCCACTTCCACCACCTACACCACCACGGTCACCGCCTCATCTAACCTCCTACTCCACATCCACCTCCTCCTCCATTTTTTATTTTTTTAATGTGATTTTAAGTTATTTCCCTATCCACATTTGTTTGCAGGGCACTTGTCCTACTCTTACCCCCACGTTGCTTTCTTTTGCAGCCCTCTATCCCTTTCCAGGACTTTTTTAGAGCGATTTTTGTGCCCAAAAGTTCAGGTCACCGTTGACTTCAATGGGGTTCGGGGTTCAGGGTCAAGTTCGGGGCCGAACTCGAACGTTTTTGCGAAGTTCGGCCGAACCCGCCGAACCCGAACATCCAGATGTCCGCTCAACTCCAATTATTATATTACAACTGAGTATAAAAGAGAAGAGAGGTGCCTCTAAGTGTAGCAATATGGTTACATTTAATGAAGGTACAACATTTAGTAACTCACATGGTTGATGATTAAAAGAGGCTCATCTAAGTATGCAGGCATCTGGGGTAGAGCTCTCCGCATAGACCACCCTCTGCACCACCATTGACATCATCCCTTCTCTGTTGCGTTCCATGAGTGCTTCAAGCTTCGCTTTCAGATCGCTCTACTGCAGGGTAGTCTTCCCGGTCACGATTGCAGACTGACAGTGGTGACACCCGGCATTGCGGAGGATGGTCTATGTGGACAGCTTTACCCCAGATGCCTGCATACTTAGATGTGCCTGTTTTAATGATCAACCATGTGAGTTGCTAAATGCACATGTGCAATTCATTTCGTTCTGAATCCATTTTTCATTAAAATTCTGAACTTTCGTTAATTTGGAACTGTCCGAATAACAAAAAACTGTTTCACAAATTTTTCCAAAAACAAATTTTTGAAAAGAACGAAAATCGGAAAAAACATAAATCCAAAATAATAATAACAACTATAATAATAGTTATAAACTATTATATTAGTTAGGTATTGGAATTTCCTTTCAAATTTGCCTGCCTGTTAGTAAACATAACGAATACAAATTTTTCCGAATTCCCAAATTACCGATAATAATGAATACCTCATTAATACTAATGGAACAAACCAAATTCAAATTTTTCCGAATTCCCGATAATAACGAATATCGCATTTATACGAATAGAACAAACCGAATTTGAATGTTTCAGAGTTCATGAATTACCAAAAATAACGAATACCACATCTATATGAAAAGAATGAACCGAATTTGAACTAAATTTTTCCGAATTTACAAATTTTTTTAAATAACGAATTTCGATCATAACGAATGATCCGAAAAGCTTACAAAAAACCCAAAAAAACATATAAAATGAAAACAAAAAAAAAACTATTTTTTTGGCCGTGCACATGTCTAGTTAACTGTTGTACCTTCAATAAATGTAACCATATACACTTAGAGGCTCCTCTCTTCTCTTTTATACTCTGTAGCTCCTGCTAGATTTTGCTTCTAATCCCCTTGTGGAGGCTGCCATTTGTAGATGGACATTTTATGGTTACACCACCTATCACATTGCTATAATCGTTTTATATGGACTACAAACTGAAAGACTTATGAATAAATGGTTGTGGAACGAATCATCTGAGTTTCCATTATTTCTTATGGGGAAATTCCCTTTGATATACAAGTGCTTTGGATTACAAGCATGTTTCCGGAACAAATTATGAACGCAATCTAAAGTTTTACTGTATGTTACTTTGATTTTTATGGGTTCACATATGCTGTACACCTCTCATAAAAAAGTGGTGCTTTATGACACACAGTTTATGAGTTTTTCCCAAATTTGCGACTGCTTTTATTTGGAAATTCTGCAAACTGTCAAAGTGTGAAAATAATGCTTGCCTTCATACAACTAGAACTGATAGTGTAACTGTGTTTTTAAGTTTTAGTTTTTACAAAAAAATGGGTCATAGGGCTCCACCTTTTATGAATTGCTGTATATGAGCAGCTATAATGATTGTGGTCATAGGTGGTAGATTAAGTGCTTACTGTTTATCCATATTGCAAGAAGCCAACATTTTCCAACAAATGTAAAAAAAAAGTACATGTTCAAATATTTTCATGGTTATTTTAATGTTAGTGAAATCAGAGAGAACTGGCAAATACACAGAGGCAGGCCAATCATTTGAGTAGACTGTGCAGCCGAACAAAGGACTTCCAGAACACAGGTGGAATGGGGCAGTAAGAATAATCTTCTTTCCTTGCCTAACCAGTACTGAGACAAGCAGTATGCTTCTTCTCTTTTTATCTAGACTGGAAGTTGGGAGACTGTTCGATGTGTGACCCCAGTTACATTTAATATGAGCAATGAGAGAGTTTGGGGTATAGCAAAGGATGAGCAGATAAACATACACACAGAGAATTAGGACCCATTTACAGCAGATCTGTGTGTTATAGTAATGTGTGTTATGGCAACGTACAAAATTACATCAGTGCATAGAGATGTCATTCACAGTGCATTGGCATTTTACTACACCACAACACACACAGATGTGAGCCATCTGTTTATTGTGATCCACTGGGTTGTAAAAAAATGTTACATGTCTATTAAAATACAAATTGTGGTGTAATGCCATTCCATTTAGGCCTTGTTCACACAGGTTGTACTATACCATACACACATGCAGGGCCGTGTTTACCAGCTTAGGGATGCATAGGTGTTTTGTGCATCCCTGTGCAGGCAGTCCCACTGCTGTCCATTGGGACACAGCGGCTTTGCAGACTCAGCGGGTATTGGTGCGGGTATGTGTGGGTCTCCAAACTCACCCTGTCTGTGTTCGGATGTGCACCAGCACACACCTGCACCCACACAAATATCATATTGCTGTATCCATGTCTCAGATGTGTCCCAGCTGACAGCAATTGGACTGCCTGCATGGCAGTGCATGGAACACCTGTAAGATGAGGTGGGTCTGCCCTTCTCCAGGGCTATATGAGGTGGGATGGCATTGTGCATCCTTGACCCTGATGACACTAAGTATGACAAAATGTGTAGGGCAGATCTAGAATGCATGGACCTCATGTTGGTTACTAGCCGGCACAAGCAGTATGATGGAGCTGAATCCCTGCTATATATATATATATATTGAACACTCATTTACCTACAGTATAATGTTAATTATTTAATCATTTTAATAAACTTGGCTATATGTTATTACACTATTGGTGGCGTTTGTCCTTGTGCTTTATATTCACATACTTTGCACACCATACCTGGAGAGTTAAGGTGATCCTATGCACACATGTTCTTTACACCGTATATATTTGATTCCATTAGTGTTGATTTCACATATTTTTCTGGGTGCATTTGTGGTATATTGTAGATTTTCACCTGACCTTGTGTTACAATTAGAGTTTAGGAAACCCGAACCGTAAAGTTCGGGTTCATACCGAACTTTGGGGTGTCCGTGACCCGGACCCGAACCCGGACATTTGAAAAAAGATTGGGTTCGAGTTCTGGGTTCGGGTATTTGATCACGCATGTTGAACAGCTGCAAGGCAGCCAATCAACAAGTGTTTCACTGGTTTTCCCTAGAAGCCATCACAGCCATGCCTACTAATGGCATGGCTGTGATTGGCCAGTGCATCATGTGACCCAGCCTCTATATGAGGCTGGAGTCACAGTGCTGCATGTCACATGCTCTCTGGGTAGTGTAGGGAGAGGATGCTGCCGGTGCTGTGAGGAACAGATTGCAGATAGATAGATAGATAAGTAGAGATTACTACTACTACTGCTTTTAGGGACAGATTGCAGATAGATAGATAGGTAGAGATTACTACTACTACTGCTTTTAGGGACAGATTGCAGATCTCATCCTGCATTACAGAAAGATCTGACTGGACTAGGTAGAGTCTACTGCTTAGAGGGACAGATTATTGTTCTAAAATCATCTCCTAGTTCTATAGGGTCAGGTTCCTGCTGTTGCTGTAAGGGACAGATTATTGTTCTAAAATCATTTTGCAGCCCTCTAGCACTTTCCAGGACTCTTTTATAGTCATTTTTGTGCCGAAAAGTTCGGGTCTCCATTGAATTCAATGGGGTTCGGGGTAAAGTTCGGGTCAAGTTCAGTACCGAACCCGGACTTTTTTCCGAAGTTCGGCCGAACCCACCGAACCTGAACATCCACGGGTTCGCTCAACTCTAGTTACAATATTTCCAATATTTCATATTTTCACTAGTTGTATCAGCACTGCACCTTTTTGTATATATAAAGAAAGTATGCTTGCAAAATATCTTGGTAATGTTTAGATTCTTTTGGAAAGGCAGCATCTTTTCCTGTGGACAAGTACATACATATTATTCATTTTATCTGTGTATTACAACTGTTTAAAAAATGCAGGTTGTATTTGCTTACCATACATTCCCTTGAATGATCCTTTGGGGGAAAAAATGGCTAAAAATGTATAGTTGTAGACCATCTCCTGGCTTTATTGTCTTTCCTAGACTTGACACATTTACTATATCTGCGCAGCTTTGTTTGCTCACTGGAAAGCAGTTTACAAGGACTGACGGAGGTCAGAGAAAGGACAAGTTTACAAGAGCATGATTCACCTGCAAAGAAAAAGGAAAGAGCTTGTATACTTCAAAGAGCAAGGTCAGGAAAGCATCCCTGTTTATTCTGTCATCAATGCATTATTCTCATCCCTTTTGCAAAATGTTGCTAGAACTGTAACATTTAATCACTTGGTAAGCACTTTATTTAATGTTTGAAAAAGATTATCCTGTAGTTGCAAGGCTCCATGATTAGATTGCAATGGAATGTGCAATCTAGAAAATGCTAAATAAAAAGAAATGAAGACCTTAAAGAGATATTAAACCCAGAAACAAAAATGTATTATATTGCAGCTTACCATTTATTAGATGTGGTGGCTGCATTTATTTTCTTTGTGTAGCACCCCCATAGTGAATAGGGGCTTAGGTGATAGATTTTTGCTAGGAGAGGCACATTTATTCGGGCATGACTGTAATGCAAGTCTGAATGTTTTGATTTGGGCAAGGGAGTGGCCCAGGAAGAGCTGGAGATTGCAGGAAGGAACACCCCTTGGTTACCCCTCCCCTTTGGGTCCAGAAGGTTCTGGAAAAAGGGATGGAAGAGGGGGTGGGACTTTATGAGGTATGTTAAGGAGCCCTGACCAATCCCCAATCTGGATTGGCAGGGGGCAAGCTTCCTTAAATACTGTAGTCTGCCCAGCTGGGGGAGGAGTGTGTTGGGTGGAAGAGTGGAGATGTAGCAGAGGTTACGGAGGCCTCACCTGGGAGCCCCCAGTCTGCAGGGTGACCTTGAGGCCTGGGAGCTTCTGTGCAGCCAGGAGGAGAGAGAGATCCTGGAGCAGCACAAGGGAGCAGGAGAGCAACAGAGAGGCTACAGGAAAGCTCTTTAAAGGATCCACCGGTGTCAGTGAGTGACAGACCCTGGGAGCTGGAGAAGGGGACTGGAGCAGGCTGGGAGGATACAGTGGACAGTCTGTGGAGGTCAGAGGGAATGTTGTCACTGGGCAATGAAGTAGGCTGCAGTGGCCTGGAAGAGGATGGCTGGGAGCAGTAGTCCATCAAACCCTGCTAGCACATTTGTACTCAGCCACACTTGCCTATAATGGGTGGTCCGGAGGTCCTGCCATCAGGAATGTAGGCCTCACCATGTGCTAGGAAGGTGTAATGGAGGTCTGATAAATATCCCTTCAGGCCTCACTGTGAAGAAGCAAGTTTGTGTCGGAGAGAAGTGAAGGAGTGTAACGGTCAACAAGTGTCAGTGCTGGAGGAAGAAGGAGTGTATATACAGAGGTGTATATAGACAGTCCTGTTCTTGATCTACTGGGCATCTCACAGTCATCCCTACACCATCCAAGTTTATTCCCCTAATAAACAACAAAAACACAAAGTACCGACCTGTTCCGTGACTCCGGATGAAAGGACAAATGTGTGATTAAGGACAGAGTGACAGGTGAACCACATCAACGAGCCACTCCTAAGGGGGCACTTGGCTACATTTGTTAAAGAGGAAGAAAACTCCCCTTGTTTGTTTGCACCTATAAGTAAGCCTATAATAAGGCTTACCTATAGGTACTGTAAATATCACCTAAACTTGCACTGTTTAGGAGATACTATATATTTACTGTACTCGCTAGCTATTACGTTATCGGTGCGTGCGCACTGAAGGAGCGGCCGCCTGTGCCATTTCTTCAGGACCTGTGCCGTGACCGGCGGCTCCAGAGCCCACGAACCTGGAAGAAACACCGGGGAAGATGACGGCTGTGTAAGCGGTGTGTGGACGCCGCTGCAGGGCTTCGCTCTAAGGTAAGTATTTCATAATGAGCTAGTATGTGATGCGTATTTTTATGGGGGTTTACAACCTCTTTAAGCTTTTTTCCCTTAATTTTTACCCGTTGAACCTGCTAGTAAGCCTGTTATTTTTCAACTTCCTTATACAGTCCAGGCTGCCCAGCATAAATATCAGTTAGAGGGTTGAGACAAACCCTTTACCACTGACAGGGGTGCTTACAATGGCCAGCTGTTACTCATTTATGTAAAACCTTTATCCAAAAGGGAAAATAAAATGGATACTGCAACTGCTTAAAAAATGTTATGCAGAGTTTTTTGATCAACCAACAGGCTGAATGAGATAACTGGCCAGATTCCTAGCTCCACATATTTGGTGTGGATGCAGGTATAGCGTTACCCACCTTAGGAGTCGCTGATTAGGGTGGGTCCTCTATTTTTTGCCTTGATCTTTTCCAAAAACATCAGCCCCTCTAACACACCAGGTTGAGTGTACAAACACACAATATCACAGGAAATCACTGAAGTTAATACCTTGTACCCAGTAGTCACACTAGATCAAAGAAAACAGGCACCAAACCAAGTAGTAAAGGCAAACTTAATATTTTGTCACCTAATATGGTTGGTATGTAGACAAGCATAAAATGGCTTAACAATGGTAATAACATAATTTAGCATACAATGTGTTTAACAGTAAGGCCATGCATAATATGATATTTGGCATCCAGATCAACAAAAACAGTAGCAAGGCCACATCAAGTGCAGCAGTGAGAAGTAGTAAAGTTTAATCTACCGATTGCTGGAACTATATTGTGACAGACCCAAGGGGACTAGGGGCCAACCTTCTACTCACTGATTATGGCCCATGGAGGAGACCATGGATATTGTCTGCTTCTCCCGGTCAGAGTATGGAGAAGAGCTCAGTTCAGCCTTTGATCCCATGGAAAGAGCAGATCATTCTCTAATGATGGACAACATGATGAAGGCTGAGAGCAAGGCTTGGATTTATTCTCTGAATAAGGAAAATAAAGCTTCCCTTCTGGAGTGGATGGAAATGTGTAATATTAATCTTGTAAAGGTTAATGGTCAGAGTAAATATGGTGCCCATCCTGCAGACTGAGTTGGAGGAGCTGCTCCACTTGGGACAGAAATATTTATCAACAATCTCCCTTAAGAAATCCCTTAAGAAATCTATGACAATAAATTAATTCCACTTTTTTGTCTCATAGACTGTTGCAGACTGTTGCTGGACTGTCTAAGTTTGGGTGGGATCCCTGATCTGTCAAAGCATTGTCTAGGTGACTTGTTGTTAACTAGCTTACTGTTCAAATAAGATCACTGTTAGTTTTTAGCTCTTAATTGGATTGTTGTTTGAAGTTTGCATTGTCATGCTAATATCCTAATGGTAATGTCCTCTTGTGGGGTATAACGTTTGTGTCTGAGTTTTAATAAAGAGTCATCCCTTTGGTTTTTATGTCAACATTTTGTCTGTGTAAGACGCTTGGGGTAAAGGGTTGGAAGAGTTTGGAGGGCAGGAGGCACTGTTTGGCGGAAGCACCAGAGTGCATTTATGGTGGTGATTCTAGTCCTAGACTGGGTATGCACTGTCCAAAAGAAACAGGAGGATGGTAGCAGAAGGGACAGGGTAACAAAAGAGTCTTGTAGAATAATTACTATGAGAGGAGCAGTACTATGAGATTTTCTTCTGCTGACTATTGTTGGGGTCTTTTAAGAGCGTTGGTGCACTTAATGAGGTGAAAATAACCAGGTGATAATTGAGAGAAAACAAAATAATAAAACAAATGCAACCACCATCTTTAAGAATGGGTAAACTGTAATATATTACATTTTTGTTTTGGGGTTTTAATACAGCTTTAACTTCTGTAATGCAGCATAATACTACCCATTTTCAGGAATAAAATCATAATAAAAGAAATCTTGGACTATCAAACATGGCCAGATCTTTCATCAATTTCCATGAGCAATTCAATGTTAGCTCATACATGCAACCAATTGCAATAACATCTTTCCTTTTAGTTGCATTAAAAAAAGACTTGTTCTTAGTTTTCTTTTATACTATTCATTCCCCTAAAATCACTAGCTCAAAGTGAATTTAAAACCTAAAGCCATTTTTTTCAGTATGTTTGGCATCATGTCTCACTGTATACTGTTTTGTGAATGAAATCATTTTATTTTTTGTGAATTTGTTGCAAAGTTTCTTACCCTGAGGCTTAGCATTCTCACTGCCTTGCGATAAGCAGCAGGCTGGTCAACCTTCGTGATCCCAAGACAGGAAGTAACAGAGACAAAGGCAGCAGTAAAGACACTTTTTTAGATTTGTGGGGAAGGGATAGAGCAACAATCTAGAATTTATTGCTGCCTGTATCCCAGTTTCAGAGACTACCTGCAACTTTTGTATATTCATCAGGACAGGAAATTAGTAGTTTCAGCTGTTCTCTATCAACGTATGCAATAACACATGCATATTGTCCTAATAATCTGAGAAAAAGCATGCACCATGTTTTCCATTCTGATGAAAGCTCTGCTTGACACAAGATTGACCATTGTAAATCAAATGAGACTTACAGCATACTGGAGAAAGTAAGCATCAATCAGGGGCATCAAACACACGTTAAACACTATAATTTTAAGCTTCAACCATTCCTTTTACTTTAAATAGTTTGTTTTGGCCAAGCTGGCCCAAACAATCCATTCTCCTTACTAAAAGAGATGTTCGGGCTTACAAAACAAATATACAGTGGGTACGGAAAGTATTCAGACCCCCTTACATTTTTCACTCTTTGTTATATTGCAGCCATTTGCCAAAATCATTTAAGTTAATATTTTTTCCCTCATTAATGTACACACATCACCCCATATTGACAGAAAAACACAGCATTGTTGACATTTTTGCAGATTTATTAAAAAAGAAAAACTGAAATATCACATGGCCCTAAGTATTCAGACCCTTTGCTCAGTATTTAGTAGAAGCACCCTTTTGATCTAATACAGCCATGAGTATTTTTGGGAAAGATGCAACAAGTTTTTCACACCTGGATTTGGGGATCCTCCGACATTCCTCCTTGCAGATCCTTTCCAGTCCTGTCAGGTTGGATGGTGAACGTTGGTGGACAGCCATTTTTAGGTCTCTCCAGAGATGCTCAATTGAGTTTAAGTCATTGCTCTGGCTGGGCCATTCAAGAACAGTCACGGAGTTGTTGTGAAGCCACTCCTTCGTTATTTTAGCTGTGTGCTTAGGGTCAGTGTCTTGTTCGAAGGTAAACCTTCGGCCCAGTCTGAGGTCCTGAGCGAAGGTTTTCGTCCAGGATATCCCTGTACTTGGCCGCATTCATCTTTCCCTTGATTGCAACCAGTCATCCTGTCCCTGCAGCTGAAAAACACCCCCACAGCATGATGCTGCCACCACCATGCTTCACTGTTGAGACTGTATTGGGCAGGTGATGAGCAGTGCCTGGTTTTCTCCACACATACCGCTTAGAATTAAGGCCAAAAGGTTCCATCTTGGTCTCATCAGACCAGAGAATCTTATTTCTCACCATCTTGGAGTCCTTCAGGTGTTTTTTTAGCAAATCCATGCGGGCTTTCATGTGTATTACACTGAGGAGAGGCTTCCGTCAGGCCACTCTACCATAAAGCCCCGACTGGTGGAGGGCTGCAGTGATGGTTGACTTTCTACAACTTTCTCCCATCTCCCGACTGCATCTCTGGAGCTCAGCCACAGTGATCTTTGGGTTCTTCTTTGCCTCTCTCACCAAGGCTCTTCTCCCCTGATACCTCAGTTTGGCCGGACGGCCAGCTCTAGGAAGGGTTCTGGTCGTCCCAAACGTCTTCCATTTAAGGATTATGGAGGCCACTGTGCTCTTAGGAACCTTAAGTGCAGCAGAATTTTTTTTGTAACCATGGCCAGATCTGTGCCTTGCCACAATTCTGTCTCTGTGCTCTTCAGGCATTTCCTTTGACCTCATGATTCTCATTTGCTCTGACATGCACTGTGAGCTGGGAACCACTCTCTCCGTTTCTTCTTGGGTTTCTAGTGACACCGACTCGAGGTCTCTACGTCAGCCCTCTACCCTCTTTCAACATCTTTCAGTTGGTAGTGACGTCGGGAGGTGGTCAGCCCCGAAATACCATCTCACCGGACTGCCTTCGGAGAGGAGTCACATTATGTGTACTTTCGGGCGTACCTAAACGATTTTTTTGTGGACTT
>BLSH010216864.1:129733-145072 GCA_018402905.1 Glandirana rugosa | reverse complement strand
TGAAGATTCCGAGAGTGAATAGAAGACAGAAAAGTGACGGAGACCGTGTGAGGTAAGAAGGTGACGAACTTCCCGAACTAGGTAGGTTGAAAGTTTAAGAAGAAGTGGAAGACCCCAACCCTGCACTGATCTCAACTCGCTTGTGGACCTTCAAGCCCAAGACGACCAGGCAGGCTTGAAGCCCTGTTTCAGGCCCAGGCCCAGGCCTGCCTTGGGCTTGCTAGCGTGCCTGTTGCTTGGGGTAACTTTAGTTACCCCTGGGCTTGAAAATCCGTGTTTTTACCGACATCCTTTCAGGACCCCGTGCGATCGTTCGGGTTCCGTCCGGACCCGGACCCGGACTTTGTCCCGAAGTTCGGACGGACCAGCAGAACCCGAACTTCCAGGTGTTCGCTCAACTCTAGTCACGTCCCAACCCCAGAAGGTGAAGAAGAATTTGAAAGTTGGATGGATCAAGCCCTTCAAGCAGTGGAAGAATGGAGTGTGCCAGAGGCAGTGAAAAGACAGAAGATAAGTGAGAGCCTTAGAAGTCCTGCCACGGATGTCATCCGGGGCCTGAAGAGAGAAAAGCCTGATTGTGTAGCCATGGACTATATTGAAGCTTTGTGTGCAGTCTGTGGCCGGGTAGAGAAGATTCCTAACTTGATGTACAAATTTGAGCACACTCATCAGTACAGAGGAGAGAAACTGTCTGCTTATGTTGTTAGAGTGGATCGTATTCTACATCAGATCATTATAAAGAAAGGGATCAACCTGAAGGAGGCTGATAAAGTCAGGCTGGAACAGATTCTGCAAGGGGAAAGACCCAATCACCCAATTGTGCTTCATTTGCTGTTGGAAGGGGCACAGATGGCCCCAACTTACCCCAAGTTGATGAGACTAGTTAGGGAGGAGGAAGCTTTGTTGGATCAAGGGTCACAAGAAGGAAACAAAGCCACCCCAAAGACTGGGAAAGTGTCCATCCAGCCTGTGCAAATAGGGGTTTCAGAAGTGGAAAAGTGAAGAAGAATCAGAATGGGGGAGTGCTCTAAGGTTCCTGTGGCCTCGCCTGTTCTTGAGGACTCCACAGTTAAATTACTCACACAAGTAGCTCAAGCAGAGGATCAACTGCTGGAAGCTCAAGTTACAGCCCAGTTGGATAAGACTGATCCCCGAAAGTGCTTTCAGTGTCAGGAGCATGGGCATTTCCAAAGACAGTGTCCTAAAAGAAACGGAGAATCAAATTTCCTAGCCGTACTGTTGAAAGCATTACAGCAATTGCTATCTACTCAGAAGGTGGGAAACTTCAGCGGGTCTCAACTGAGAACCCGAAGAAGGAACAGAACTCCAAAAATCAGAAGAGAAGCAAACAGAGCCCCAGAAAGGGAAGATGAAGGGGGTAACATCCCCCAAATCAACGAACCTGTCACCAGGGTCTGAGAGTCAGGCATAAGGGGTCAATTCTCAATCACCACCTAGGGCTATAGTTAGATCCTCTCAAAGTGGGCCTAGAAGAGATCTCAGTAGAGTAGGAGCGGAGAGGTTACCTGAGAATCTAGTGGTGCCATCTCCTATTGTGTTAGTGCAAGTAGAAGGTGTCTATACCAGGGCTCTTTTGGACACAGGGGCTCAAGTTACTCTACTCTACCGCAGGGGCAGCCCATCCATTAAGGGCGCTGGAGCGCCGCCTCCCCTATGCCTTCCACCGCCTCTCTTATACATGCACCTGGCCCCTTTTCAGGTCGCCGGGATGCATGAATTACATTTTCTGTGGTGGGCGGGAGTGTTTTTTTGAAGCACACTATTAGAGCCCGAGGCTCTAATAGGCTTCAGAATAGAGTGGGCTGTGAGCACTGAGAGAATGCTCACAGCACACTCAGGACCTCCTCCCGGCCAATTAGGTAATGATTTGGCACCCGTCACCTGGCTGAAAGCACAGGCGATCCTATTGGATGCCTAAAAGGCATGATGGAAGCATGGAGGACACAGAGCCGCTGCACACTACCCGCCTAGATGGGGTAAGTGCAGCGGTAAAACAGGGGAAAGGTGCCACTTGGGGAGGAAGAGGTGCCACTGGGGGGGAAGGTGCCACTCAAGCAGTGTAAGAATGGAGGGGAGAGGTGCCATTCGGGGGGGGGGGTGCCGCTCAGGGGAGAGAGGTGCCGCTCGGGGGGTGTTTGCCGCCCCCCCAAAAAAAACATCAGGCGCCACTGTTCTACCGGGACTTCTATGATTAATATTTAAAGCATATGCCTTTAAATAATCTCAAAGAACTGGAGATCTGGGAAATTGGGGCTGACAAGTTTCCATAGGATGGATACATTCCCATAAAGCTCTCCTTTGGGCCAACGGCTGCAGGAAAGACGGAGACGTTTGACACCTTGGCTGTGGTGTCCCAGGCCTCGGGTGCTGAACAGAATTCCATGTTCATTGGAACTAACATGAATCTAGTGAGAAGACTGCTGGCAAAAGGAGATGTCTGTTGAGGAAGAAGAGCACAACATGCTGACATCACCACGTGCTCTTTTTCCCAGAAAGACGGGCCTACTAACGCCGGCCGGCGGTACTGTTCTTATTCAAGCGCATTGAAGCATTTTAAAACTGTAAGTGACTACGTTACTTAAAATAAATATTTATGTGGATTCACACTATGGGAGCCTTTGTTCTTTTCCTGTGAGGAGACGTAGATGAGGCACAGGATCCCACTGCTTTTCTGCATACACCTTGGCTTGGTTGAGAAGCCACAGGCGAATCTGACCTCCTATAATTAATAGGTCCATTCCTTTTGGTAAGCAGACCTCTGCTAAGGCGGTGGATTATTCACTGGTGGTGTTATTTAACCCATTATCTTGCTGGATTTCAGGGGCTCACCTTGGCGATATCACGCTGTTTGGATACCTGAATTTTTATGGACTGTATTTCATTCTCATTTTATGGATTGCAATTGTCGTCACTGTTCTATCTGAATATGGACTTCTCTCATGTCAGTTCATGAGGGGTAGCACAGCCATTTTATAGAATAATAGTTTATTGCCATTTGTGTCAGGTGGTTTTTGGTTGCTGCTATATCTTTACAAATACATATAATTAATATTTTTTTAGCCTTTGATGCAATATTTTTATACATTTTCAACATTTAAAGCACAATTTTTTCCTTTTATCTAAAAGTAGTGGAAGAAGATGGATCTGTGCCCACTGGGGTCCACCCTCAATTATACCAGGCCTGTCAACAAGTGATTAAGGAAAAGAATGCCCCTGCTCATGGAGTGGGGCATTTATGGAAGTTGGACATGAAAGAGAAGGTGCTACAGCTGGGAGAGATCGCTTGTCTGAAGGCCACTGTGAAACTCACTTGGGAGCATCCGGGACCCTTTGTTGTGTTGGATGCACAAGGAAAAGCTGCTGGAATAGCAATGGTTCCAGAATTGGTTTCCACCAAGGCCCTGTTCCGAAGTTGGAAGTAGGTGTCTATCAGCCTTTGAAATGTCACCAACCATCCTGTGGGGCTGGGAGCTTGAATGCTGGTGGGGCAGGTGAGTGCAGCCACCCCAGTACCCCCAGCAGAAGTTGTGAAGAGTGAGAAATATTGAGGATTACAGAGAGAGATGGAGGAATGCGCTGCTGTGTTGCCTCCTGAATGGAGGAGAAGGATGAAGTCACAACTGTCTCATTGGGAAAACATTTTTTTCTGATGGATTTTGATGTGGGATGTGCTAAGAGTGCCCAACATCTGCCCAACATCCAAGACGGTTACAAGAGAACAAACCTTTCCGGGAAAGAGCTCGGAGGCAGGGCCAGTGCTACCACTAGGCGGACTAGGCAGCCTAGGGCGCACTGTTGCCCAGGGTGCACTGCCGCCTAGGGGAGCAGCCTTGGGTGCCCACATGTCCCGGATTGCCCATCACTTTCATTCCAGGACAATACAGTGTCCCAGAATGAAACTCTCACTGGAAACAGTCAGGAATTCAGGGAACAGGGGTGGGGCGGACTGAGCCATCATAGTGCTGGCTCCACCTCCACCTCCACCTGTCTGTAATCCTGGCCACTGGTTGCTAGTGCCACCTGGCATCTAGCAAACAGTGACATCACTGCCAAGACTCCCTCCCTGCACAGCTTTCAAAGCGGAGGATTCCGATTCCTCCTCTGCGCTAGTGCTCCGTGGGCCTAAAGCAGCTGCCCTTCCCCTTGAGCTGAGCTCAGCCGCCGCCTCCTTTTCATGCCCTGAGCCTGTCTGTCTAGTGGTCTATGATCTTTCTTCTTATGGATCTATCTCCATGTTTAAACGTCCCTGTTTGAAGGGGAAAAAAAAAAATGCTGATTTTTTTTTCCACTTTTTTGAATTGCACACATTGTTTGTATGTTTTTTTTTTTGCTTATGGACTTATTTCTATGAATAAGTGTCCCTGTTTGAAGGAAAGCTAGATGAACTTTTTCTGACTTTCCCTTGTTGCTTGCTGATTTTTTCACCTTCAACATTTTTTTGGCAGAATGGTTACAAAAATTGATTGTGATATTTTGTACATGTTTACTGATTCCACGATGCACTATTAGCACTTATCTATGTGCAAAAAAAAAAAAAAAACACAATAGGTAAATTCATATATATTTTATGCTTGGTATTGATATATATTGAGCATTTATAGGATTAAGCGCTGCACATTTATGGTTTCATATTGTTAATTAGTGGAGTGAAAGCACTTTTCTTGTGTCAGCAGCCCTTAGGTTGGATAGATTGATTTGCGCTGATTGTTTTTTTTTTTTTATTATCCCAAGATTTGATTTAAATCTCGGCACCCTGGCAAATCCATACTGAATACCGGAGAAAAGTGCTGGAATGAGTACCAGTACTTAGCTCCAGTAACTGCTAGCATGGACACCTGCCCAGCACATATCTGACCTCCTCCTCCACTCTGCTTTCTAACACAAGTCCTCTCTTCTCCCAAAGCACCCCCAGCACATATCCAACCCTCCCCCCACCTTCAATCCCAGGTCCTCTCCCCTCCCAAAGCACCCCCCAGCACATATCTGACCCCCACTGCATCTTCTAACACAAGTCCACTCCCCTCCCAAAGTGCCCCCCAAGCACATAGCCAACCCCCTCCTCCACCCCACCTTCTAGAACAGTTTCTGTCCCCTCTCAAAGTGAATGATACATAGCTAGCCCCTACCCTGCCTTCTAGCACAAGTCCAATCCCCTCCCAAAGTGCCCCCCAGCACTTATCCAACCCCCTCCTCTACCCCACCTTCTAGAGCAAGTTATTGCCCCTCCCAAATAGCCCCCAATTACATATCCAACCCCCCCACCCCACCTTCTATCACAAGTCCTCCTCGCAAAGTGCTGTCACAGCACATATCAACAGTTGGGCCTTGGCCCCTTAAGCACCATCCCACTGTAAAGTTTGGGCACACCCACTCTTTGCCACAGCATGCAACAGATAGCACAGGTCTCTACCTCCTTCAAGTGTCCTTCATTCTCAAGTTTGAAAGTTGGGAGTAATATAAACACACAATATACAGTTAATAAATACTTTATATGTCTACTGCTGTACCTGCCAGAGGCTTTGCAATTCTATGCCACAAATCCTCTGATCTAGCTGCCCCTGTCACAACATACAACTGTCCAGCGAACACATTAACCACTTGTAGACCGCTCACCGTGAAATACTGCGGCAGGACGGCTGCTCTGCGCCAGATCACGTACCTACTGTAGTATGTGACCTGACACTTTTGGGTCTGGAGCACACACCTGTGGTGCCGACGGGTATGGGGGACTCGATGTCCACCCGCCGATGTTTCGGTACAGAGGGAGAACGACAATCTATGTAAGTACAGAAGGCATGGATCCTGTGTCTCTGCAAAGCAAGGGCACCGATCCATGCCTTCCCCTAGTACAAGCACCTCCCCCACAGTAGGAAACCACCTACTGATGATTAAACTTCTGTGTCTTATTTAAAGCGGAGTTCTACTGTTTTCTATGTTTATTAAAAGTCAGAAGTTACAAAAAGTGTAGCTGCTGACTTTTAATAAACAGGCACTTACCTGTCTCCCAGTCCAGCGATGTGGCTGCACGGAGCCTCAGATCTCTACCCCTCCCCTCCACAGCGCCGTCATTCCTAGTGTGGGCACCCAGCCATGACAGCTAGTGGCTTCACGGCTGGGCATGCACTGCGCATGTGTGAGGGGAGCGGCGCCGTGTGATTGGTCCCGAAGTCTTCTAGGACCTGTCCTGTGTCCCAGAAGACTTCGGGAGGGGGAAGGCGACCTTCCACTTCCGATCGCCTAAGGCAACCGGAACGGAAGTACCCGTCAAAATCAGGTATCCACACCACCCCTCCTCCCCAATAGCTCAGTTTTAGTATCAGGAGCTGGGGAGGAGGTCTTAAAGCAGAAGTTCTACTTTTGGGTGGAACTCCGCTTTAAGCTGCCTGTGGATAGTGCCATGTCAGCAGATGGACCATACTCTCAGGACAGACTGGGTTTAGGGAGGTATGTCAATTATAAAGGGGCATTTGAAACATAACAAGGAGAACAAGTAGAAATGGCTGTGCAATGTGGCAAAAGTACTTTAATCAAAAGAGTGGCTTAATAAACTTACAAATCCTTTGTAAAACAGCACATATATATGAGGTGTGTCTAAAAAGTTTAGTCAATGGTCTGATATGTCAACGGCAACATGGACTAGGAGTGCATGCATGCTCATGGCTATTCAGAGACACGCTGAGAAGCGCCACCTAGTGTGGAGTACATGTGACCGTCAGGGTAAACCCGCTGCGGGCAGTAAAACGTAGTCAGTGTGAGAGGTAGGGTCACAGCGCAATTAAGCACTGAGTGAACATCAAGTTCTGTTACAAATTGGGAAAGCAGCAATGGAGACACATGAAATGTTGGTGCAAGTGTACAGGACAGAAGCCATGAGCAGAAAATGTGTTTAAACTGGTTCAAACGCTTTCGTGACGGGAAGGAAACAACATGTTTGAGTCGGCAGTCGACAAGCAGAACTCCAGACACGATCAAATGAGTGCGACAAATGCTGGCACAAGATGGGCGACTGACTGATTGATGGCGGAGGAATTGGATATTAGCAAGGACGTGGTGCGCACCATCTTCCGCAAAGATTTGGGTAAGCGGAAGATCTGTTCCCGGTTTGTGCCGCTCAAGCTGACAGATGAAAGCAAAACGGATTGAAACCTTTGGAGATTTCATTACCATGTGTGACCATGATCCATCGTTTCTGCAAACCATCGTCACAGAGGATGAGACCTAGTGCTACCAGTTTGATCCAGAATACAAGTGGTAATCATGGCATTCATTGTGTTCCCTGTGACCCAATAATCCCTGCCTGAAGAGCGCCATGAAAGGCACGCGTTTTGCGGACATGGCGGCAATTCAAGAATGTGTGACAGCGGTTCTGTGATCGATTCCTAAAGAGGCCTTTTATGACAGCTTCCAGAAACTTTATGAACTTCCCAAAAGTGTGTTGTGATGGATGGCCATAATTTTGAAGGCCAATAAAGGTAATTTGTTTGTATCTTTTGCTTGTTTTCTGATACCATTCACCAAACTTTTTAGACACATCTTGTATGCATTCCTATTTGGTGTTTGCCTGAAGTTCCACCTAAACAAAATGGCAAAGAGTGATTACCTCTCATTGAAACCAGACAACAAATAGGGGGTGGCTCAAGGCTCCAGCCATGACCTTTCCTGTAGTACACAGCTGGTAGTGCTGGCAAGGACAGAGCTCATCCCAGCTCCAATGATGCGATGAAGAGACAAAAAATGTCCTACTCGTAGCATATCACCGCAAGATTCTGTGGATGTTGTAATCGGCATTAATATATAATGCACATAATAGTAACCACATTTTTTTTTGTTTGCATAAAAACAGAAAAGAACATTGTCTTATGATATGAAATTTAGGATAAGGAAACCATTTAACATTTTAAGGAAAACGTTTAGGATAAGGTAGTATGTCGCCCCCCCCCCCCGTATCCTTGCTCACCCTAGGTCAATGTATATGTTTTCTTTTCAGTTATCTCAGTTGGGGGGTAATGATCTCAATCTGCTCAATGATGGATAGCATGACAACTCATATTCTATCAGTTATGTGTGCAGCTTGCCAATGTTTATGTGTGATACTGTCATTATGGCATGATGATTTCATAAGGTCAACTCGGTAAATGATAATAATTGTGGTGGCAGAATTTGGGGGTGGGAAATGTGCAGCTAAATGATGCAGCAAAGGCTACAGATTATGCAAACAAGAACTATATTTTAATTGGATGGTATGAACCTTTGGAAGTATATTTCTCCCCATCCTTACCTAGGATTTTCCCGCTATACAGATTTTATAGCCAGATGTGGTCTTCCCCCCTCAGGAGATGGCTTCTGTATCCAATTTTAGGCAATTAGTAAAGTTAATTGTTCACCTTTTGAATCTGGCTTTAGGACATTGCATTATTGGTGGCCACATGTTGTAACTGGGTCTGCCATTGAGGATTTCATACATGTCTACATAAAGTGTCTAAAGCTTATAATATGAAGTATGTTTTTTTTTTATAATAGTTGATGTTCACAAAATACAGACATTTAATTTAAGTCATCATAAAACATTTTTTTATTCTTGTGCACTCCTTTTTATCTATATACTGCACAGCTGATAAATTTGCTAAGCATATACATGCATACCTTAGTATGGCAATACATATAATTTGCTGTTAGTATGAGGTCATAGACAGGACAAAGCAGCACACTAATAAGATCCAACAAATACATATAAAAAAATGCTCTCACAAGCCACTAATAATGTAATCTGATGTCAGGAAATTGTGGAGTACTTGTCCCTTGCTGAGTTGAAAAAAACTAGATGAGCTCAGCATGGGGTTGAATGGAAACCATTGCTCCATGTTATATACATGTGAGGCACGGCAGTCCTGTCTTCTTTATCCCCAAGACAGGTCTATTCCACATGGTAAAGGAATGAAAATCTGACCCTCCTCTGCCTAAAGATGTCATGGGAACTGGCCCTAACCCTAAATGGAGGCTTTCGTTCTGTGGACTGAACCAATGCACCCTATTATTAATCAGTTTACTGTTCATTAGCTGTGTGTTGTAGAAATGCCCCACACAAAGTGCTACATGATATAGTATTGCTAGGCAAAAACCCAACACAAATGTGTGAGGGCAACCGTTTCACAATGATGATGAATAGGCTAACTATGCTTGCATACAAGATAATAATGATTACATATTTAGCTATATTTATTAACGGGCAATAAGGGGAATTTATCAAAACTGCAGCAGACACGATCTTGAGCATCTGTGCATGGCAAACTATTCAACTTGTTCAGTTAATATTTGAAAATTTAAGATAGAAGCTGATTGGCTGTCATGCACAGATGCTCTAAATGCTGGCTGCTACAGTTTTTTTTTTCAAATGTATTTTCGTGTAGTAAATGTCATCCACTGGTG
Source organism: Glandirana rugosa (assembly GCA_018402905.1). Classification (NCBI taxonomy): domain Eukaryota; kingdom Metazoa; phylum Chordata; class Amphibia; order Anura; family Ranidae; genus Glandirana; species Glandirana rugosa. The sequence goes on along the minus strand of BLSH010216864.1, from coordinate 135,625 downwards.
ATGAGAGGAAGTACTTGTATTCATAAAGAGTTAGGTAGCTCGGTGGTGCAGTATTTGGGGTGCTTAACAGCAGTATTTAGGGAGTTCTGCTGAATACTGGCATTATTGAGTTTATAAAGGCCCCCACTTATCTTGGAATTAGATGTGCTACAGTTTTGATGAAGTCCCCTCACTCTATAATGGTTTTTTTATGCACTGATTAGACATAATTTTATGACCACTGACAGGTTAAGTGAATACAATTTATTATCTCATTACAATGGCATCTGAAAGTTGGTGGGATATATTCAGCAGTAAAGTAAACATGTTGCCACTGAAGTTGATGTGTTGAAAGCAGAAACACTGTGCATAACACTTTGTTGTGTATGGAGCTATGAAGCTGCAGACCATTCAGGGTGCCTATACTGACCCGTATACATAGCCAAAAGCAACTACAATGGGCACAGGAACATCAGAACTGGACCATAGAGCAATGAAAAAGGTGACCTGATTTGACAAATCACATTTTTTTTTACATCATGTGGATGGCTGGGTACATGTGCATTTCTTACCTGGAGATGAGATGGCACCAGGATGCAGCAGGGAATGAAGACAAACTGGCGGAGACAATGTGATGCTTTGGCCAATGTTCAGTTGGGAAACCTTGAGTCCTGTAATTCATTTGGATGTTACTTTGAACTGTAACACCTACTGTATCTAAATATTGTTGCTTACTAAGTCAACCCCTTCTTGAAAAAAGTATTTCCTGATGGCAGTGGCCCATTTCAGCAGGATAATGGCTGTGCCACACTGCAAAAATGGTTCAAGAATGGTTGTAGGAAATAACAATGAGTTTGAGGCATTGGCTTGACCTCTAAATTCTCCAGATTCCAATCAAATCAGCATTTGTGGGATGTGCTGGAAAACCAAGTCCAATCCATGGAGGCCCCCCTCACGGCTTACAAAACTGAAAGTATCTGCTACTGACGGCTTGGTGTCAGATACCACAGCATACCTTCAGAGGTCTAATGGCATCCATGCCTCAACAGGTCATGGCTGATATGGGGGCAAAAGGGGGACCTACTCAGTATTAGGTGAGTGGCCATAAAGTTTTTGCTGATTGGTGTATATTTTTCTTTTAATGGTCAGCATTAAAAAAATATATTTATGTAGTCTTCTATTCAGCCAGCAATCTCATTTTCACATCATTAACACTGTACACTCTTTGCTGTGCTGATAGCAAGGCCAGATTTCTGCATAGCCAACACAGGATGTATCTTACTAGAAGTGTCAAACAGCCACCCACACATTATTTGCTCTCTGCCAGTTACACATTCCCATACATAATTAAAGATCTTAGACTACGTTTATGGCTGCTTATAAATCTGGCTAGTTCCCCATTGTTTCTGTCCCTACACAGCGGAATAGTAGGCTGCATATTAACAGTTCTATCACCCTGGCATGGAGGTGTTATTTGTAAAATTACAATTGGAAATATTTATTACAAATAGATATAAAATTCAGTTTTATAAAACAAGCAAAAAAAAAAAGAAAAGAAAAGTTGAACACAATAATGGGCAGTTTAGTCAATGTGCATCAAATCCCAGCATTTTAGGGCACACAGGAAGCACAGCTACAGCATCCAGCCAAAAAATGCATGACAGGCTGAAATATGGGGCAGCTACACATGGCTGGATGCAGTACAAAGTAGTGCTCCTATTATGTGTTCAAGAATGTATGCCTCGAACATAGAATTTCTGTGCTTACCTTCCTAAATGCATATGGCCCTAAATAGAGTACAGCATCCAGCCACTGTGTAGTTCAGCCTACCATGGATATTTGTACAGCTCCTTCAGAGCCAGGAAGTGCACTATTAAACATTTTCTATTTGCAACAATTTGTGAGGGTAGATATACACCAGGTGTGGTAGGACTGTGTTGGGTGGCTATTCCAATGCAGTCCCACCTCAAAACAAGGTAAAATACCTTGCCTCCTATCTGGCTGACTCATATCAGCCAGATAGTGCATGCTGAAAAAATGATGGCATGCACTACTTTTTTCAGCACAGTGCGAGGCTATCTACTGCCTTGCATTGTGCTGTGGCCAACAGAACTCAATGAAATGTCATTGTGTGACATTTCAATAAAGTTTGTTTAAAAAACAAAAGTGAACAGTGTGATGTGCTGCAATTGGCGCATTGACACTGCTATTATCCCAACAGCTGCTACGTTCGAATGCAGTTGCTGGTGTGAATTTAAAGGTCATACAAGTTATTTAATTTTATATTTCTGTTCTTATAATTGTATTGTTTTAACAAGTTTGAATGGATTTGTGGTTGTTAGCAAATCAATTCATAGTTCTGATTTCTGAAGTGAGTACAGTGGTCAGTCACCATTAGCCTCACTTCACCTTTTACACATTCATATAAATGGCTTTGTTTACCTTCAAACCCATTCATACATAATTAATGCATGCAGGTATTCACAGCCATTCATACCCTCAGAGGCTGCTATCAGATCAGTACTGGGGACAGATATATATATTTATATATACAGTTGTATGCAAAGTTTAGAAACCCATGACAATTTCCATGATTGCCATTTATAAATATTTGGGTGTTTGGATCATCAATTTCATTTTGATCTATCAAATAACTGAAGGACACAGTAATATTTCAGTAGTGAAATGAGATTTATTGGATTAAAAGAAAATGTGCAATATGCATCAAAACAAAATTAGACAGGTGCATAAATTTGGGAACCCTTGTCATTTTGTTGATTTGAATACCTGTAAATACTTAGCATTGATTAATTGGGACACACAATTGGTTTGGTGAGCCCATTAAGCCTTGAACTTCATAGACAGGTGCATCCAATCATGAGAAAAGGTATTTAAGGTGGCCAATTGCAAGTTGTTGTTCTCTTTGACTCTCCTCTGAAGAGTGGCAACATGGGGGCCTCAAAACAACTCTCAAATGACCTGAAAACAAAGATTGTTCTACATTATGGTTTAGGGGAAGGCTACAAAAAGTTATTGCAGAGATATAAGCTGTCAGTGTCCACTGTGAGGAACATAGTGAGGAAATGGAAGACCACAGGCACAGTTCTTGTTAAGGCCAGAAGTGGCAGGCCACATAAAATATTGGAGAGGGGAAGGATGGTGAGAACGGTAAAAAACAGCCCACAGACCACCTCCAAAGACCTACAACATCAACTTGCTGCAGATGGTGTCACTGTGCATCGTTCAACAATTCAGCGCACTTTGCACAGGGAGAAGCTGTATGGCAGAGTGATGCGAAAGAAGCCTTTCCTGCACACACGCCACAAACAGAGTCGCTTGAGGTATGCAAACGCACATTTGGACAAGCCAGCTTCATTTTGGAATAAGGTGCTGTGGACTGATGAAACAAAGATTGACTTATTTGGTCATAACAAGGGGCATTATGCATGGCGGCAATAGAACATAGCATTCCAAGAAAAACACTTGCTACCCACATTAAAATTTGGTGCAGGCTCCATCACGCTGTGGGGCTGTGTGGCCAGTGCCAGTACTAGGAATCTGGTTAAAGTTGAGGGTCGCATGGATTCCACTTAATATCAGCAGATTCTTGAGAATAATGTTGAGAAATCAGTCACAAAGTTGAAGTTACGCCGGGGCCCTGTCCATGCTCGGCAACCATCAAACCTAACTGAACTGGAGATGTTTTGTAAGGAGGAATAGTCCAAAATACATTCATCCAGAATCCAGACACTGATTACAGGCTGTAGGAAGCGTCTAGAGCAGGCATCCTCAAACTACGGCCCTCCAGCTGTTGTGGAACTACACATCCCATGAGGCATTGTAAAACTCTAACATTCACAGACATGACTAGGCATGATGGGAATTGTAGTTTCTGAACAACTGGAGGGCCATAGTTTGAGGACCCCTGGTCTAGAGGCTGTTTTCTCTGCTAAAGGAGGCTCTGCTAAATATTGATGTGATTTTCTGTTGGGGCGCCCTCATTTATACACCTGTCTAATTTCGTTTTGATGCATATTGTGCATTTTCTGTTAATCCAATAAACCTCATTTCACTACTGAAATATTACTGTGTCCTTCAGTTATTTGTTAGATCAAAATGAAATTGCTGATCCAAACACCCAAATATTTATAAATGACAATCATGGAAATTGTCAGGGGTTCCTAAACTTTTGCATACAACTGTGTGTGTATGTGTATATATATATATATATATATTTATATATATATACTGTACATATGTATATTGTGATGGTATGCGAGGCGAAGTGGTAGATGGACGCTACCTGTCACCTCGTATGCGTTCATTGGGATTGGATTAAACAGAGTCCGGTCCGGATTTTACCATCCACCATGGCAGGGAAAAGGTTCCGGTCTAAAGTTTGTGGTCCACTTGAGTCCACCAGCAGATGGCTTAAATAATCAGGAAGAGATCTCACTTGAGCCCTGTCCTGGAACTCAGAGAGGGATCTGAGAGAGCTCTGTGTCTGTTTGGACATTAAAAGAAAAGGTTTGCATTTTGGCTTATGTTTTGTGTGTGTCGGCGGCCAGCCCCACACCGTATAGTGAGGAAACTATACTGTTTAGTTTAGCATCGGACGGCAAGGACTTATTTTCTGTTTTGTTTGTTTTTGCAAACCTGCAAACCTTTTACCAATAAACCTGGCAAGCTGCCAGATTTTAAAGAAAGTTGCCTGCACGCTATTTTCCTCGGGAAAGTTGATCCCCACAAGCTAATCTCTCACAATATATACAGATCAGGATTTCTCAGGGTTTGCTAACCAGCTGCCTATTTGCAATTTCTGCTGCCATTGTGGGAAAGAGGTGGCTGGGGGTGTAGGATAACAGAAGAAATAGGTTGGTTGAGGGGGGGTAAACAAATCCAGCAAAGTGCATAGCTGTTAGGGCATCCATATGCGGAAGCCAGCAGCTGTGTTTACAGGATACAGGAATGGGCATAGCATAAGGGGTCTCTGAGATCACAATCGCAACCCCGCCCCTAGCTCTAGGGGGCCTGTGCAGCCTCCCTGTCATATTATTATGAGTTCAGCTCCAATCTGCCTTAGGGCCCCACAGCAATGCTCCAGTACTGGGCTTCCACTTTGCCTTCCACAGTCCACACCCCTTCATTCTCATTGGCTGGGGAGAAGCTGTGAGCCATTTCCTGAATGGAGAAGAGCACGGAATGAGAACAGCCCAGGATGGGAAAGTGTCTGTGCTATGTGCTGGTAACATGGAATGGTAACCGAGCTCATCAAGGCAAGAAGAGGAGAGTGCCATCCTGTAGCCACGATGGGACGGATGTCTCTGGTGAGGTAAGACACCACTCAGTGTCTCCTAGTCACCAGCTGGGATTCTCTGTACCCCCCACCCAGGGATGTCTGCTTATCCCACTTCTCTGACAACTGGAAAAAAGACACACACCTCTGGGAGGTGGCCTTCCCCCAACACCTGCCAGCACTGACAGAGAAACCTGCAGAAATTGCTAAACAAATCCCCTAACACCTCCTGAGGGGCTGCAGGCACCAGATTTTGTGTCACATGGCTTTGCCCCCCAGATCTCATTTGTGCCCCCCCCAAAGCCCCCTGACCAACCCCTCTGCCTGGATGATATGCCCGGCTGCTGAGCTCCTTTCCCATTACTGCACTCTATACTGCTCCTTCTCCGCAGGGCTGAAATCACATGCCTTTACAACACAGCCAGTAAGCCACGATCTGCACAGAGTGTATCTGCCTACTGCAACTACACTGCCGTTCCGACCAGAGAATTTTACGCATTAGAACGGCAACATAAAAGCCAGTTACACCCTATGAAGGCCGACAGACTGTGTGCAAAGGAAAGTGATTTCAGCCCTGTGTGGTGTGTGTGTGTGTGTGGGGGGGGGGGGGGGGGGGC
>BLSH010216864.1:69003-94357 GCA_018402905.1 Glandirana rugosa | reverse complement strand
CTCGACCAGCGTTAACGTTGCGCACTAATGTTGTCGGTCGCAAGTTGTCAGTATGTTGTCTTCAACCGACCCGTTTTATCTTTTGAAAACAACCGGTTGTTCGACAACATGCTGACAACTGAGGACACACGTCTTCATCCGGGTTGTTTTCTATATGCACGTTTTTTGCGTAAGAGTCTTCAGTACTTGGATACAAGGATTAAGTGTTTAGTGTAAGTGGACTTAAAGGAGAAATAGTATTACGCAGTGATGATCTCAACTCGCTTGGAGACCTTCAAGCCCAAGACGACCAGGCAGGCTTGAAGCCCTGTTTCAGGCCCAGGCTCAGGCCTGCCTTGGGCTTGCTAGCGTGCCTGTTGCTTGGGGTAACTTTAGTTACCCCTGGGCTTGAAAATCCGTGTTTTTACCGACATTGTCCGTGCGATCGTTCGGGTTCCGTCCGGACTCGGACCCGGACTTTGTCCCGAAGTTCGGACGGACCAGCAGAACCCGAACTTCCAGAGGTTCGCTCAACTCTAGTAGTGACGCATTATGATAAAGAGGAAATTCAGGTGAATGTGATTTGTGAATTAGGAACATAGGTTCATGACTTCTGAGAATGCGTTTTTTGCACGTATATCTTTTGTTGGGCCTACTTCTGCACACAGGAGTCAACAGTCGTACAACAGCTTGTTGGCCAACAAAAGTTTTCTATTTTGCCCAGCCAACTTCTGTTGTATGACTGTTGAACGCTGGCTGTTGTAATCACGCGTTGCAATTGCGACCAGCTCCTGGCATTTCACCACCATGGGGAGGCCCGAAGATGGCAGTAAGGGGGCCCGCTGCAGAACTTGTGAAAGGGTGCCACTGCGGGACCATAATAAAGGGACCTGAGATGAGAGTAAAGGGCCCCAGGATCAGCGAGAAGAGGGAAGGGCCCTGGCCAGGGGAGCCCTTCATAATTTCTTGCACAGGGGCCCTGAAGGTTATAGTTACACCTCTGATGATGTTCATATGAACATTTGTACAGAAATTCTCATCAGTACATTTGATGACATGATGAATGTTGATCGATAAGTACTTAAAAAAAAGTTTGCTTTTAACTTTTGATTTTGAAGTGAATGGACTTCACCGAATGAAAACCACAATCACTGTAAAAATTTGATCATTCAAGAAAACATTTCTAATCCTGTATCGTTACATTTTCTTATCACTGTAGTTGTAAACAAATCTCCATTTGACCCCACTAATGTAGCCATGTGCTCCCTTAAGAGTGGCTGATAGTAGTGGTTCACCTTATAGCTGCCCTCAATCACACCATATTTCACACATCCGGAGATACTGACCAGGCCCACGCTTGTCTTTGTTGTTTTATTTAGGGGAAATAACTTGGATGGGGATAAGGGATGACTGTGAGATGCCCAAAAGAATTATAGTACACAAACTCCATATACACTCCTGTTTATGCGCACTTTCACTGCAGACTATCCCTCTGCAGACTGTTACTCCTCACAACTCTCTAGCACTCAACTTGATGACCGTTTCTCCTACAGTTCTCTCTCCAGCACTGAACTTAGTAAATCATCACTCCATTACTTCTCTCCAGCACTGAACTTGGTTTCCAGCTTGAAAGGAAATTTATCAAGCTTCTCTATTCCTTTCTCTTCACCGTGGCTAGCACATGGCAAGGCCTACTCTCAGCAGAACCTCTGGAATACCCGTTACAGGCCGGGGATCACGGGCCCTTGAATGTGTAGCAAAAGTACTTGACTGCTAGCCGGGCCTTTGATGGACTATAACTCCCAGCCCATCCCTCTTCCAGGTCCCACCGACCTGCTTTTCCTCAGTGACTCTCCTTTCCCTGAACTGGCTTGCAAGGCTTCCACAGTCTGTCCACTATTCCTCTCCCAGCCTGCTCCAGCACTTTTTCTTACAGTTCCCAGGGACCGTCACTCACCAAACCGGTGGATCACTTTAAAGTCTCTCATTGTGTAGCACCTCCACTGTTCTCCTGTTCCCCTGTGCGACTCCAGGAATCAGCACCACTCCTGGCTGCACCCGAACCTCTAGGCCCCAAGGTCACCCATCCCAGACTGGGGTGACCTCCAGGGTAGGGGCCTCCACAGAGCCTCTACTACATCTCTAGACTTCCATCCGACACTTCTTGGGCTGACTCAGAGTATTTAAGGAGGCCTGCTCTCTAACAATCCTGCTTGGGGATTGGTCAGTGCTCCCCAGAATACTCCAGATGGCTCCACCTATCTCCCAGCTCTCTGACCAGAAAACCTCCTCCAGGTTTCTAGAAAGAAGTGGAAGGTTCTGGTGACCTCATCTGTCAAGTCCACTCTATCCTCCCTGAGCCACTTCTTTTGGCCTAGATCAAAACATTCAGGCCTGCTCTTACACTCAGGCCTGAATACATTTTTCCTCACCTAGCAAACCCTGCTAGAAAAACGCACCTACACTATTGGGGCGCTACACTAACAATTAGAAATTTAAATGAACATTCCTAAAACAATTTTTTTTTTAAACAAATTCTACTAATGTATGGTCAGCTTTATATCCAAATCAGATAGTATATGTATGTGTGTGTATATATATATATATATATATATATATACAATATCTTACAAAGCGAGTACATCCCTCACATTTTTGTAAGTATTTTATTATATCTTTTAATGTGACAACATTGAAGAAATTACACTTTGCTACAATGTAAAGTAGTGAGCGTACAACTTGTCTAACAGTGTGAATTTGCTGCCCCCTCAAAATAACTCAACACACAGCCATTAGTGTCTAAACCGCTGGCAACAAAAGGGAGTACACCCCTAAGCAAAAATGTCCAAATTGGGCCCAATTAGCCATTTTCTCTCCCCGGCCTCATGTGACTTGTTAGCGTTACAAGGTCTCAAGTGTGAATGGGGTGTAGGTGTGTTTAAATTTGGTGTTATCGCTCTCACTCTCTCATAATTTTCACTGGAAGTTCAACATGGCACCTCATGGCAAAGAACTCTCTGAGGATCTAAAAAAAAGAATTGTTGCTCTACATAATGATGGCCTAGGCTATAAGAAGATTGCCAAGACCCTGAAAGTGAGCTGCAGCATTGTGGCCAAGACCATACAGCAGTTTAACAGGACAGGTTCCACTCAGAACAGGCCTCATTATGGTCGACCAAAGAAGTTGAGTGCACTGCTCAGCATCATATTCAGAGGTTGTCTTTGGGAAATAGACGCATGAATGCTGCCAGTATTGCCGCAGAGGTTGAAGGGGTGGGGGAGTCAGCCTATCAGTACTCAGACCATACGCAGCACACTGCACCAAATTGGTCTGCATGGCTGTCATCCCAGACTGAAGCCTCTTCTAAAGATGATGCACAAGAAAGCCCGCAAACAGTTTGCTGAAGACAAGCAGACTAAGGACACGGATTACTGGAATCATGTTCTGTGGTCTGATATGACCAAGATAAACTGATTTGGTTCAGATGGTGTCAATCGTGTGTGGCAACCAGGTGAGGAGTACAAAGACAAGTGTGTCTTGCCTACAGTCAAGCGTGGTGGTGGGAGTGTCATAGTCTGGGGCTGCATGAGTGCTGCCGGCACTGGGGAGCTACAGTTCATTGAGGGAACCATGAATGCTAACATGCACTGTGACATACTGAAGCAGAGCATGATCCCCTCCTGTCGGAGACTGTGCCACAGGGCAGTATTCCAACATGATAACGACCCAAACCTCCAAAAACCACTGCCTTGCTAAAGAAGCTGAGGGTAAAGGTGATAGGCTGGTCAAGCATGTCTCCAAAACTAAACCCTATTGAGTATCTGTGGGGCATCCTCAAACAGAAGATGGAGGAGCAGGGTCTCTAACATCCACCAGCTCTGTGATGTTGTCATGGAGGAGTGGAAGAGGACTCCAGTGGCAACCTGTGAAGCTCTGATGAACTCCATGCCCAAAAGGGTTAAAGGAGTGCTGGAAAATAATGGGGGCCACACAAAATATTGACACTTTGGGCCAAATTTGGACATTTTCACTTAGGGGTATACTCACTTTTGTTGCCAATGGTATAGACCTTAATGGCTGTGTGTTGAGTTATTTTCAGGGGACAGCAAATTTACACTGTTATACAAGCTGTACACTCACTACTTTACATTGTAGCAAAGTGTAATTTCTTCAGTGTTGTCACATGAAAAGATGTAATAAAATATTTACAAAAATGTGAGGGGTGTACTCACTTTTGTGAGATACTGTGTATATATAGAGATTTAAAGAGAAATGAGCATGGTGCTTTTGAACTATATATGTTGACAGCTGATGACTTTGCTATTTTTATCATCTTTACTGCATTAATTATTCCCAGTGCTGTTTATTGATCATTATAAACATTACTGCATATATTTTTGTGTAATCAGAGTAGCACAGAAGTGTTCACTTAGACTAAGTTCACACTAGCCTGCACATTAAAGTGCAATGTTTTACTATACAGGCAACTGTGGTGCTGGCTTCGGCAAGGGAGCTGTGCAATGCGCATTTCAGTGCATCATATTGCTTATCTTCTTTTTTCCTTTTTTTGTTCAACTCCACGTGAAGTCTCAGTTATTAGAAGGACAAATAGGACAATCTGTCACAAAAACTGTAATCGCCTAACAGCATATTGCTTACTGAGAGCTTGAGTCTGGCACATCAGAGATCGGATGGACAGATTGTTGGGTAAGGCTGGGGAGGACCTGGCTGCCATGGTACATATTGGTACAAATGACAGTGTTAGAGGAAGATGGCATCTGTACCAAGAGCCACACCAAAGAGGCAGCAGGAGCTTAGAAAACTTAAATCTGCGTTCCATCATTTTCTATGTTTATTAAAAGTCAGCAGCTACAATGCAACCCCTCCGATATTTCTGTAACTGAGAAGGTGTATGCATGGGTGTAAGCTTGCGTATCTGGTCCTTCAATAGCCCGTTGTATGTTTCAATCAAACCAGCTGCCTGTGGATGGTATGGGATGTGGCACAACCAGTACACTACAGAGTCTTTGATCCAGTGAAATGTGAGCCATTATCACTTTGGACCTGTTTGGTGCAACCATAAGCAATGACAAGTTACTGGAGCATTTGAAGCATTGCGGCTTGATCTGCATGTTTGCAAGGATGAACAAGCAAAAGTCCTGAATAGGTGTCCACTGCAGTGCAACAATATCTCAGTCCGTTGTTTCCCTGGGGCAGGGGACCGATGAAGTCAATCTGCCAGATCTCAGCAGGCCTCTCTCTTCTCTTAATTGACCCAGTGGATTACTTTTGCAATGGCCATTGTCGCACTTCTCCACACACTGTACAGTTCCCTATTACAGTCTTTATCGTGTCTATGGATATAGGCAATCCTCTCTGCTGTGCCCATTTATATGTTGCTTTCTGCCCCATATGTCCAGATTGCTTGTGGGCCCATTTGGCCAAGTTCATCAAGACGGGATCAATTGGCACAACTGCTTTCACTTTGGCAATTTCATCTACCACTCTGTTATAGTTCTCAAAGTCTGGGACCAAGGGCACATGTGCATCAACATGCCCCACTTTTATGGTGCGGGAACAAGCTTCCTTCCAGATGTAGTCCCAGACTTCCTTTACTCCCCACACCACCTTTCCATGAATCATCCAATCATTGGACTTCCACGTGGGCATCCAAGTTGTCAGTCCTTTAAAAACCGCCCAGCTGTCAGTGTAGATAGTTGCATGGGAAGAAAGATTCTCCTGAAGAGTCACCACTACAGCTTTCTACCCTGCATACTGACTGAACCCTACAATTCCGGTCTCCTGTAGGACTGTGTCTACACTTGAGTTGTAGGCTGCTGCTGTCCATTTATGCCCAGACGAGGCGACTATGGCTGAACCATCAGTGAACCATGCTGACTCCTTCATGTCCTCTGACAGAGACTCAAAGGGTGGAGCCTCTTGAATGGGGGATGACTGCAGCACAGGAATTTCTTCTGGCTGGGTGCTGGTAAAAGTAGCAAGCCCTGCCAGCTGTTTTGAAATGTCTCTAACATCCCCAGCTTCAATACCCCTCTTTCTTGAAGGTACCCCTTCCATTTCATCAGTGTCTGGTTCTGGGCTACAGCTGCCCTAGTGGCCAGTCCATTATCTCTCCCCCACCCTGCTATTGGCAAAGCAGTATGGATGATGACTGTGTCCTTTCCTGTAATGGTCTCTACATGTTGAAATGCTGTGTAGGCCCCAAACAGGTACATTTCTAGGGGCGTGTATCTCTTCTGTGCTCCTCTCAGTTGTTTGGACCAAAATCCAATGGGTATTGCACTCAGTCCTTTCTTTTAATTTAGCTGCTACATACTCCAAGATATGGTACCATCCTGCTCCACTACATCAAGCTGAAATGGCCTTGTCTCACGGGTCCTAATCCCTAATGCTGCAAAATGGCTTCTTTAGCAGCAAGGAATGCGGCCTGCTGCTCTGAACTCCATGAGAACTCAGTCTTTTTTCTTGTGACATTGTATATAGGTCTCAGAATCAGTCTGAAAAAAAAGATGCGGGATGAATTATCTCCAATGAACTTCTGTGCCTCCTCTTTTTGGTAGTAGGAGGCGACAGCGCCTAGATAGTTTGCACAACTGGCCCTGGAATTTTCCTCTGCGACCCAGTCCACATAATTCCCAGGAATTTTACCTCTGTGGCAGGTCCTTGGATTTTGTCTCTGTTGATAGCCCATACTCTGTTCTCCATGTGTTGTATCAGCAGGTGCAGTGCTTCAGTTACAGCCTTTTTTGTTCCAGAGATCATGATGTCATCAATGTAGTGAAACACAGCGACTCTCAAATTCAGGGTACTTAAATCTCGGGCAATCAGTCCATGACAAATCATTTAAGAATGAATATAGCATTGCAGAAGGGCAGTGAAAGTGTGCTGATGGCCGTTCCACACAACAGAAAACTGGTCCTGACATTCTGGGTCTATCAAAGTTGAAAAGAAAGCATTAGCCAAGTCTATCACAGCATGATGTTCTCCTGCCTCTTTAGTAATTTTCTCAACAATTGAGATCATATGCGGTATAGCTAACTTCAATGTGGGTGCCGCTTTGTTTAGACCTCTGTAATCCACAGTCATTCTATGTGTCCCATCAGGTTTCTTTACTGGGAACACGGGAGATGAGAAAGGATTTACAGCAGGTCTAAGGATCCCTACTCGTAACAGCTCTTGAATAATCTCCCCGATTTCTTTGTGGCCTCCAGCAAGTCTGTACTGCTTGAGACAGACTGGCTTCTCTGGTGGAGGAATGTAGACAGGGGTCCATTTCGCATGACCTCTGACCACAGCTTTCACTGCTCTAACCAGATACTCTTTATCAGGATACCCAAATGTGAATGTACCCTGTTCAGTCTGAATAGACTGACCTTGAAGTACATCCATCCCAAGAATATTTTTGGGTAACTCTGATACCAAAACATTTGTCCAAAATCCTGGTCCCTTGCAAATAGCCAATTTCACTTGTGTTCTAATTGCTGGTGTGGCTTGCCCTCCCAAACCCTCTCAATAAATCAATTCATGTTTAACTTTTTATGAAAAAATTGTGTGAATCCTTTGGTGTCGATGCTTCAGTCCTCTTGGTAGGCTGTTACTGGGACAGTCCTAACTACTTCACATTCAAGTTAATTATTTGGATAATGACACCCCCTATTCTAATGTATTACCTATAGTGGCTCAATTTTTTCCCTTCATAAAGGACAAGGAACCTCCCAATCCCCTTTTCTGAGTCTTTTTAACTCCTCCCCAGGATAAAGGGATTTGGGTTTGGGTTTATGTACAATTTTGGAAATTGGTTTGGGGCTAACAGGAGGGGTCTGTTCTGTTTTCTTTAAATCTAGGCTGATGTTCTCTACACTAGGAGTAGTGTTTCTAGCCCTGACAGTTTTCCCCACTAAATGTTTCCACCTCTTCAGCATTTCTGCAGTAGAAATCACATCTATCTCATCTTTAGGTACTCCTGCCTTTAGTAGGTCCACCCACATTTGTTCCCTAGAGATAACTAGCCTGGTTTTCTCTTCACCTCCTGTCTTCTCTACCCCATCCCCTTTCTTCCCTGTTCTTTTCTGTTTGCATTCTTCCTGTCTGTCCTTGACCTTATCTACTGCCCTGACAGGTTTTGTTTTAGTCTCCTCTAGCTCCCCCAACTGGCTTAAGAGGATAGTGGCTTCATGAATCCTGCTGTTTAATCCCAGGCCTCCCAGTAAGGACAATAAAGGAACCCTGAGATTAAATGGCGCAGACTTCATCAGCTTAGAGCGCAGAGCAGATATAAAGGGTTCCATATCTGGACCCATCCATTCTGGAAATGTATCTCACGTAACCTGGAAATACCCTCTCCTATTGATCTCCAGGAGTAGGTATTTTCCAGGTCAGTAGAACTAGGGTATACTCGGATTAGTCCATCTCTCACAAGGTCTAACAGTGAAAAATTCACACTAAACTCTCGGGCTTTTCGCATGGCCTGACCCAATTGTGAATCATGGGTTAACACTCCCAAAGCTACTGCTTCCTTACCTGACAAAACAACACTGTTCACCCCTTCATCCCACAAACATAGGAGCCAACTCAATAGGGGTTCCACAGACCTTTGTTTGTATTGTTTAGCCAGCTCATGGAGTTCAGTTTGTGTAAACTCCCGAACTTCTTCAAATTCAACATCTCTGGGTTTGCGATAATGCACCTCCCCATCTGCCATATCCTCTCTATCATGTTGCCTTTTCCTATGCTTAGTAATGAGAGGTCAGGCACAACTTTTTCTTTCCCACTAGCAGATCATCATCTGATAAATCAAACTCTATTTCCTCATACTCACTATCATTTGAGGAGAGCACATTCTCACAATCCCAGTTTTGGGATATGATAATGGTATGTACCCTGGCTTTACTAACAGGTTTACGGCCCTTCCTTTTTTTTAAGGCATTAATTGATTTGGTCATGAGGGCTGCACACTGCTCTTGCAAATCATCAATCATAACAGTTGTACGAACACACTCTGAAGCAAACTGCTAGCTGGTCTTTTAATACCTTCATTTCTGTCTCTGTGATTCAGTATAGAGAGTATGAAGAAAGTACCAACCCACTGTGGACACTGTCCTCTTCTCTTTTTTACTTAAATCTAACCCCTTAAGGCTAAAATCTACAAAATGATCTGATATTTTATCACCCCAAATATTCAAGGGAGAAGCATACTTTACAAATTCTTTGGGAAGAAGCTCCCACTCATTGTCTCTGGCCCAGGTAGGAAAGCTGCACACTTCCTTTTGGCCATCAGGACCCTCTGCAGCCTTGCTTTTCCTAAACTGCTTATGCAGCATTTTTACCCAGCACAGGCTACAGAACACATCACAGAAACCCAGGTTTGCTTCAGTTGGACTATAGCACAGATCCCGAACGAGCCCCCAATTGTTTTGCTTGCATCTATCTAGCAAGGTATAAGCAAGGAAGCCCAGACCTGTGCAGAGTATAAATGGTCTTTTACTGAACAAAAATGCTGTACATACAAAACTATTACAATATTAGGAATGCAGTACAAGACTGACAGTTATCTATAACAAGCTAACAATCTAGCAAATAAACAGAAACTATGGTCTGTAACAGTATAAATACACTTAAAAACTTCTTAACAACTATTCTTGAGATCAGTCTTGTTCGCTGATTACTGATTCTTACTCCTGCTATGGTGTTAAAGTGGTTGTCAAGTCATGACAGCCACTTTAAACTACAGGTAAGCCTATAATAAGGCTTACCTGTAGGTCCAGGGAATATCTTGCACAGTTTAGGAGATATTCCCTGTATCTGCATGTGCCGACGTCATTGGCACATGCGCAATGAAGAAAAAGCCTGTTGGGGGGGGGACGTGGCTAGACGCCGGCGAGGACAGACGTGCCTTTCACAGCTCCGGACACCCGCGATCTCCATCCGAAGGCATCTGCCCGCTGAATAGTGGACAATCCCGCACACATCCAGCACTCCATCGCTGGTACTGCGTCCTACATTTTGAGCCCGGTGACGAGCGGAATCGAAGCTCTAAACAGACCCTGCGGCTGTTCACCCGGAGACAACGCGGCTCGCTCCGGCCGACGCCATCTTGGATCCACCTCCGGGCCGAGCGGAGCACCATCTCCAGAGTGTGGGACCCGGTAAGAGGGGATAATAACCTGGGGGGATACCCCTCAATATTGGGACCTGCTTCCTCAACTCAGAGGCCCCATCCCGGAGATCCCGAACACCCCGACCCCACCTCATCAACCTAACGTAGGGCCGGGACTACAAGGCCTCAGCCAGCCTAATCTGCCCTCTCACCTACGGCGACTTCCCTCTGGTGAGCGCCCCGCTTCCTGACCCACCAAGACTCCCCCCAACAGCAACTGCCTAGCAGAACCCCTATTCATAACCCCGGGGATGTGTGGTGACTGTGCGGCCTGTGAGGCCTGAGGAAATATAACTGGGCGGCCATATTGGTACACCCAGGCCTAATGCCCAGGAGTAGCCGCTCTCTCTCCGGCCTCTCTAATACCCTGCTCTGCCTCAACTACTGGCCTAACCAAATAATGCTATACTGCAAACCACCTAAGCATGACTAATACCTAGGAACCAACCTTACAACCAATGATTAGCTGAATTACCTATGTCCACAGCACTTTAAAACTTATTGCCCTGAGAATTATCTGATTTAACTCTTGATTGCTACCTGCACCATGACTCGCAAAAGGAAGGAATCAGCGCAACCAAAAAAACTAAAAGATTTTTTCTCTCCAGCCTCTAGAGATCTTCCACAGGTTGGCGCAAATGGATCTCCCAACTCCTCATCTGGCTCCACACCCAAGTCTACTAGCCCTACCTCTCAAGGGGGATCTACTCGTCGATCACCAGAAGCATCTACACCAACGACCCAAAGTCCGGCGAAATCCAAGCCACAACTTTCAGATGAAGACTCCCAAAATAAGGTGAGCACTCCACATGAATCCCTAGAAGACACCAGGGAGCTAGCTGACAGCATAAACAAGTTTCCCACCTCAAATCAACCTTTATCAGACACTACACTACGAGACATGTTGGTCTCCCTGCGTAGTTCATTGCACGCTGACATGATGGAATGCATGAGAAGTTTTAAAGGGGAAATTCAGGAACTTGGTGAGAGAATGGATCATGTAGAAAGAAAAATGGGGGAATATGCTACCTCCTACAACTCGCTTGTAGACTCCCACAATGACCAGTCTGACGAGGTGGCCTGGCTGAGAGCAAAAATTGCTGACCTGGAGGACAGATCTCGCAGGAACAATGTTAAAATCAGAGGCCTTCCAGAATTTGTCCAATCAGGCCAGCTCCTACAATATGCCACTGACTTAATGCAGGAGTACTTACCGGAACTGCCTCGTTCTGACCTGGTCATCGACAGAATCCACCGCCTTCCCAAACCCTCTCACCTGCTAGACAGCATCCCTCGTGATGTACTAATGAGGGTTCACTTTTACCATGTGAAAGAGAGATTCATGGTGGCTTTCCGCAAGGCACCCTGCCCAACTGAAAAATACTCAGTCCTTCAACTTTACGCAGATCTTTCCCAATTCACAATGCAAAAAAGAAAAGCACTTTTGCCCATCATGAAAGCTTTGCGTAACCACAGTATCACATACAAATGGGGCTACCCCTCCAAGTTGACTATCACTAGAGAAGGAGAATTCACCACAATCTCCTCCCTTGAAGAGGGTCTTGCCCTTCTAACCAAATGGGAAATACTCCCGGATCACACAACAGAAGCTCCATACCCCCCAGCTAAAATGAATACCAATGATGATTGGCAGATAGTGTCACGCAAAAAACCTTCTAAGAAGCAAGCAACCCAGGCATCTCGGGCTTGATGACCTATATCCTCAAATCTACACAATCAGTGCTGTGGACTGCTGATGTCCACAAACTCTTCCCCCCCACAATGTTGAGCAGAAATTCTGCCTTCGGGTCCGTCAAGGTCCCCTCTTTTTTACGTTTTATACTTTTGATACTTGTTTGTTATACTATCTCCTTTACACTCCTTTTTCGCTTTTCCTGTACGCTTGTGGATATTTACGACCACCATTATCTCAGAAATGATCGGTTCCCCAGAACTCTGATCTTCATACCTCCCTGCACACCCACCCTCTGGACCAGCCTTAACAAGATGCGTGAACACTCTGTACGGGTCTTGGCGCCATCCTCGCTTCTTCCGGACTCCCATGGCCCTTAATATCATCTCTATAAATGCAAATGGCCTGAATCATCCGGCCAAGAGATCATCACTGTGGAAAGAGGCCAACAAACTGCATGCAGACGTGCTGTGCATCCAAGAGACTCATTTTATGTTCTCGGACCCTCCAAGGTGCCGGCACCCTAACTTTTCTCATGTGTACCAAGCCTCAGCACAGAGGAAATGTGCAGGAGTTCTTATTGCAATCAGGAACACTGTCTCCTTAGTCTTGAAAGAGGTCATCTCAGACCAAGAGGGCAGATATCTGATCCTCATCGGATCCCTCAATAACAGAACTTTTACAATTGTTAATACTTATGTACCCAACCAGCACCAACTGAGATTTCTGAGAAGATTGTTTAAAAAAATTAACAAAGTGAGGGAGGGAGGCTTGGTCATCTGTGGAGACTACAACATCACCAACGACTTTGAGATAGACTCCACAGCAGTGACGAAGCATCCCCCTCCTACACTACAAAAGTTATTACATGCTGAGGGGTGGTATGATGTTTGGAGGTGTCAACACCTGAGTCTGAGAGACTACACATTTCACTCCTCCAGGCACAATACGTACTCACGCATTGACATGATAATTGTTGACAGAAATATCTTGGCCGAGGTGTCTTCCTCCACCATCCACGATATACTGTGATCTGACCACGCCCCTGTATCAATATCGATGGCGGAGGGCCACACCTTAGGGCGTCCTATGATATGGCGTGCTAATTCTCGCTTATTTCACTAACCTAACCATGTAGACACGATTACTAAACAGCTCCATGACTTCTTCGCCACTAACGAAGGCTCAGTGACAAGCCCTTTCACGTTGTGGTGCGCTCACAAGGCCTTTGTTAGAGGCATCCTATTGCAAATGAGTGCTAGGGAAAAAAAACTCAAGGAGCGTAAGCTGGATGACCTACTAGCGAATATCAAAAAAACAGAACTTCAGAACAAAGCCCACCCAACGGTAGACCTAGCCACCCAGCTCACAAATCTACGCACCGACCTCAGAAACCTACTCCTAGAACGATATAGCAAATATGTAGACAAACACAAACTATCCCACTACTCATCCAACAATCGCGCAGGTAAACTGCTAGCAGCTAGACTGAAGCAGCGGAATGCCCGCTCCAGAATTCCCTTCTTGCACAATCAGCCACACCACACCAAAATAACGCACCCAGACACCATTGCAGACGCATTTGCAGACTTCTACTCCTCACTATACAACCTTAGCGAGGACCCCACACTTGAACAACCCTCTAATATCCAAATTCAGGACTTCCTTCACTCAATCAAGCTTCCAACTGTGTCGGAAGCACAGCTATCTCGCCTAAAAGCACCCATCACGCCCTCTGAAATCCTAGGCGCCATCTCGTCCCTGCCACAAAATAAATCCCCTGGCCCAGATGGCCTTCCCAACGAATACTATAACACTTTCCGCGCAGTCCTGACCCCCAAATTAGTGAGTATGTTTTCTCAAGCCATAACTTCAGAATCATTCCCTTCAGAAATGCTCAAAGCATACATTGTTACCATCCCGAAACCTTCCAAAGACCCCAGTACACCATCCAATTATAGACCGATCTCCCTGCTCAACTCGGACGTTAAGCTATACGCCAAAGTCTTGGCACATAGACTTGCACTGGTCTTGATCAATCCTGACCAGTCGGGCTTTACGGCTGGAAGACAACCCTCAGATGCCACCAGGAGGGTCCTGGGGGTGGTCCAGCGAGTACGATCCTGCCGGACTCCTTCTGTGCTCCTTTCGTTGGATGCGGAGAAGGCGTTCGACAGGGTCCATTGGGGCTACATGAGATGGGTGCTGGCGAAGTTTGGCTTCCAGGGACCTATAGTATCAGCAATACTGGCGCTATACTCGTCCCCTTGTGCGCAGGTGTTCACTTCCAACGCCCTATCAAAACAGTTCAAAATCACTAATGGGACTAGACAGGGGTGCCCCCTTTCCCCATATATCTTTAATCTCCTTATCGAGCCTCTAGCAGAAAAGATCAGATCCCACCCCCATATCTCTGGAATTACGTTGGAAGACAAAACCTCCCACCACATCAATCTGTTTGCAGATGACATCATTCTTTTCATGTCTGCACCTGAAAACTCCATGCCACATGTTCACAACACCCTTAAAACATTTAGCCAAATATCCTACTATAAAGTCAACTTCTCTAAATCTCTGATTTTAAGCATAAGAATACCACCTCTAACCCGGACCAAATTAAAGTCTTTATTCCCCTATGCATGGGCCAACAATAGCATCCCTTACTTGGGTATTAAAATCACAGATGATCCTACCAAACTAGCAGACTCCAACTACCTCCCTCTAATTGATAAGATTACTAATGACATGAAAAAATACACCAAAACAGAGCTTTCCTGGACGGGGAGACTGGCTTCCTACAAGATGCTGGTGCTTCCTCAGATCCTATACCTATTTCGTACCCTGCCCATACCGCTTAAACCCTCACACCTCAAGGCCCTAGAGACCACCTTAAAACAGTACATTTGGCAATCCAAACGCCCCAGATGTGCTAAAGAACTACTAATCAAACATAGAACTACAGGAGGCATGGGCTACACAGAATTACAGGACTATTACCACGCATCGATACTTACACAGCTCCGCACGTGGTTTGACACGAAAGGAACGGCTCCCTGGAAAGCTGTGGAACGAAACATGGTTCCCTCTAGGAACCTTGTGGCCTTCCTCCTAGCTGACATGTGGAGACCCCACTCGATACACCGACTCCCCCTAACCATCCAGGCCACTATCTTAGCCTGGAGGAGACTTCTCAAAATACAACCACCTCCAAATGAGTTAGTTGATATTCCTATACCTCTGGACATCCTCCCAGAGCTGATACCCAATTTGAGCATCACAAGATGGATCTCTAGAGGAATCATACTAATCTCTCACTTATATAATGGTTCAAAACTAAAGCCCTTTTGTGAAGTATCCAAGGAGTTTGAACTCCCACAGACTATTTTTTTCTTGTTCAAAAATTTTATTAAAGAATGAAACAACAACATTACAAAGGATGCTGTATGGTTCCAGGAACAGAACAAAGTCAAACATGTGATATATAGACAGGTTGGTTGAAATGTGAGATACTCGGTTGTCACTATCCAAACAGGTACAGTTAAAAAGGGAAGGGAAGGGGATACGGTAACAGTCAGACTATTTTATGCATAATCAAGTTTCCCATCTCCTCCGCTCCTTGACAACTTATAAAATCCAATTGCACAAGTCAGCATGGGAATTCTTTACAGATACTGAACAAAAGAATAAGGGAATTTCCCTTTTCTACAACCTCCCCCATCAACAACTGCTATTTTCTAAATCCTCCCACCACCTAAAATGGGAGTCTGAACTTAATTGAACTTTCACACCCCAACAATGGCGTAAAGCAGCCCTAATAACCTATAGTTCTTCCAAATGCATAAACCACTGGGAATCCTATCAGAAATTAAACCTGCGGTGGTACCTCATCCCTCTTAGAATATCCAAATTCTCAAATACTTGTTCCCCACTTTGCTGGAGAGGTTGCGGAGAGATCGGAAACATTATGCATATCTTCTGGTGTTGCAAAAGCCTCACCAGTTTCTGGAGAGGTGTATTCAGAAAAATTTCCTCAATCACCGGGTATCTTACACGACCAGACCCGGCCTTGGCCCTCTTTGGATTGGGAGTGGAGAACTTCCCCCCAGCAGTTATCACACATATCTTTCTTGCTGCAAAATCCTTAATTACTAGAAATTGGAAATCAGACAAAGTCCTTAATCCTTCAGAGATCCTACCGTTAGTTCATACTCATTACACATACAAATCCCTTCTAATCAATAACCTGAAAAAACGTAAACTTTTCATCAAACACTGGGAAGTCTGGAGGGAACAGCTCAATGTTACCTGATATATTATCAACCAAATTGATATGGTCTAACAAATGACACTATTTTATCTCTGCAGAGGGGACCCTTGCCTTATCTATACAGCGTGCATGTTCCTATTATTCTTCCTATTATTCTTCCTATTATTCTCCCTATTATTCTTCCTATTATTTTTCCTCCTTCTATTCCCCCTCTTCTAACCTTACCCCTTTTAGCAGTTATATTACTCTGTTACTAAACCAGAACTGTAAAAGTTACCTTAATGTTTAATCCTGTTTGTTATACCACACTTCCTTGACTATGCAAAGTTACCATCCAAGTACATAGTACCGATGCTCTTAGAATCAAGTACTTTATAATGATGTTATTTTTCCAACAAACTATATGTTATTTTGCATAATTGGAACTTGCATGTTCCTTCACAACCCCCAGCAAATTCTCATTCATACTCTACTGCTTACCTATGTATTGTTGAAAAATTCAATAAAAAACTAATGTTTAAAGAAAAAGCCTGTCTCGGCCGTTTCTTCACTAAGTGTGCTGTAAACGACGGCTCCCGTGCGCATGCGCGGGAGTGACATCAGTGCGGCTCAGGCCAATCACAGCACTGGAGCCCATGCTGTGTTTGGCTGGGACCTGCGATCCTGGAAGACGACGGACACAACATGACGCCAGTCACAGCAATGCTTGGGGACCGCTGCAACAGCGTCGATCTAAGGTAAGTATTTCATAATGAGCTAGTATGCGATGCATACTAGCTCATTATGTCTTTGTCTTGCAGGTTTTTTTTTTTTTTTTAAGCCATGACAACCACTTTAATCCATATTGAGTGAGCTTCTATCAGTATCTACTGCGCCTTTTTATTTGGGCTTTTGTTGACAATGGTTACAAACTCATTTACCTTAACAACCAACTGCCAACTGTACCATTGTTTTAGGACAGCCTGTGTTACCAAGACATTCGTTTGAGAAGCATCTTCAAACACAACCTGCAATAACCTAAATTCTATTCTATGACAACTACTAAACAGACATTACATGTCCCATGTAATGGTATGTCTGATTAATATAAAAAATCGTATTGTTTAACAAACGCAACACACCCCCTAACCTGAAGGATGAGGAGGATAACAATCTTCTCTCACAGTTAGAAATGGCAACTATACAAAAAAGGATCACTTATAACTGGCCTTTACAGCAAGGAGCACTGGAAGGGCAGATGGATATCAAACAAAACCAAAGAATTTCCAAGCTCAACTTACTGACCAGCCTGCGACCAACCAAATTGATCTGTCTAACAGTAAACAAGGGTTTAGTTGCACACATTTGGAAAACGCATGCCTAAGCTGCAAGGCATCCTGTATCTCAGAGAGTAATTATGTTCACCATAAATAATAGGAAAAGGAGAAAAGAAGGTAGGAGAAGAACACTAAATTTCAAAAGAGCCAAAATTACTAAACTGCGCTCCATACTACATGACATTAAATGGGATCAAATTCCTAAACAAAGAACACTGAGAAAAATGGGAGTGCTTTAAGGACCTATTAAATAATGACAGAACTAGTATATTCCAATAGGCAACAACTATAAACTACCTAAAGTTAAACCTGGATGGCTAAATTCTAGTGAAAAGACATATCACCAAGGAAAAACCGTCCTTTAAAAAGTATAAGGCTAAAGGGTCAGCATCGGCATTCCAACACTACAAAGAATGCAATTAGAAATGTAAGAGCGTGATTGGGGCAGCTAAAATACACCACATGAGACACAAAGTGGTGGAAAGTAAAAAATCCCCAAAATGTTTTTAAATATATTATAAATATAAATATATAAGTGGTTCTAAAGGAAAAAGGTTTTTTACCTTCTATGTATTAAGGTAAAAACCCTCTGGGTGCAGCTCCCCCCCCCTGCCCCTTATACTTACCTGAGCCCCATCTTGATCCAGCGATGTGCATGTACAGCGGCTCTCCCAGGTCTTTCTCTCCTCATTGGCTCACACAGCAGTGGGAGCTATTGGCTCCCACTGCTGTCAATCAAAGCCAGTGAGCCAAAGAGGAGAGAAGCAGGGAGCGGGGCCAGACTTGCTATTGGGGGAACTCGGCAGGGGCCCCAAAAAGAGGATTAGGGCTGCTCTGCTAAAACTATTCCACAGACAACCTTTGGAATTACTTTAAAAAGGATCTTCACCCTAAACCCTAAAAATGAACTTTTCTCTACTATAACCCCCCCCCCCCATCTGCTACAGGAATATTGAAATTCTTAATTTTTGTTGCTTATTTTGCTTTGTAGAAGCTTCATCCCATCCACCATCCTCTCTTCTCACCTAGGAAAATGACATGAAGTCTCCCGGTGCCTCTTGGTATATGTGATGTGCATATCCCAAGTGGTTTTGAGAGCACTACAGTCATTACATTCATTTAAAGCAGGAGGGGGGACTGGCTGTACATCATCAGGAGGTGGTGTCTGAACCAGGAAGAGCTGACAGCCTCCCAATGAAATCACAGGAGAACATGGTGGTGTGGGACCAGAGCAGTGGCTGCAGAGAAGTGGATCTCGGAAGGACAATGCTGTATCCACTTAGTGGGTGAGTATCTTGACTGTGCAGGACACAGAATCATGTAAGCAGGGAATAAAAAATAAATAAATAATGGGTGGAAGGGTAAAGTTCCTCTTTAAAGGTGCAGATAAAGCATATTGGTCCCATAAAAGATAATCAAGGGAAGTTGGTTAGAAATGACAAGGAAAAGGCAACTGTATTAAATACATTCTTCTCCTCAGTGTTTACAAAGGAAATGGGGGGATATAAAAAACAAGACAGTATTGTTAGTAATGCAATGGAATGCACACTTGTGGCTAACAGAAGCCAGTGCTCAAAGACTTAATGTGAATAAATCACCAGGACCGGATGTCTTACACCCAAACGTCCTCAAAGAACTTAGCTATGTTATAGACAGACCATTATTCATAATCTTTACGGACAGCTTACTGGTTGGAATGGTACTAGGTTATTGATGAAAAGCTAACGTGGTACCAATATTCAAAAAAGGGCCAAGATACTGTATTTACCTGAAAACTGCAGACCAGTCAGTCTAACATTAATAGTATGTAAACTCTTGGAGGGGAAGATAAGGTACCATAAGAATTTGCTGATGAGAATAGTAATGTTAAGGCCTCATACAAACTAGCTTTCAGCGGCGTTTTCTGCCTCTATTCAAAATCAATGGTTCCCTATGGGAGCCCATTGATTTGAATAGAAGCCGCACCAGAAGTCGAATCACGGTGATCCGACTTGCGGTGCGACTTCTGTGCTAGGTATCTTAAAGGGGAACCCCTGCAAAAAATTTGCGTGGGGTTCCCCCCCAGAGCATACCAGGCTCTTCGATCTGGCATGGATTTTAAGAGGAGCCCCCACGCCGAAAAAACGGCGTAGGGTTCCCCCCAAAATCCATACCAGACCCTTATCCGAGCACGCAGCCTGGCAGGCAAGGAAAGGGGGTGGGGACGAGCGAGCGCCCCCCCCCTCCTGGACCGTACCAAGCCACATGCCCTCAACATGGGGATTATGGGTGCTTTGGGGCGGGGGGGCTCTCCGCCCCCCACCCCAAAACACCTTGTCCCCATGTTGATGGGGACAAGAGCCTCTTCCCGACAACCCTGGCCGTTGGTTGTCGGGGTCTGCAGGCGGGGGCTTATAGGAATCTGGAAGCCTTCTTTAACAAGGGGGCCCCCAGATGCCGGGCCCCCCACCCTATGTAAATGAGTATGGGGTACATCGTACCCCTACCCATTTAACTGGGGGAAAAAGTGTACAAAAAAAAACTACACAGATTTTTAAAATATTTTATTAAATCCGCTCTGGCATCTTCTCCCCTCTCTTCTTTCTTCAGCTCTTTTGCGGGGTCTTCTGTCTTCTGAGGGGTCTTCTGCGGGTCTTCTGCGGGGTCTTCAGCTCTTTTGCTGCTGTCTCCCCGGCTAGCTTCTCCCGCCGCTGCTGCTTCTTCTTCTTCTTGAGATGTTGACTCGTCGCTCTCTTCCACTCGAATGCCGGGTCCGTGCTGCGCGGTTGCCTTATATTGGCATGGGGCGGGGCCACACGATGACGTCATCATGAGCCCCACCCTCACGATGTCACATCCTGGGGTTTTGACAGCTTCTGTAGTGATCAGCGTCACTGTTATGGAGAGTCTCTCTCACATGATCGATCACTGATGTTACCAGTAATGAAAGTAAGGATCAATCTTTCAACAGGGACACTTGTTCCCATGAAAACTAAGAGGGCATATCCCTCACATTTGCATAGCTATGCCAAGTGACCGTGGAGTTGTCTGCAGCTGTAAAGGGGGTTTTGGCTGCCAGCAGGAGCCACCCTCTATGCTATCTTTGTGTTTTAGTACACCTAGGGGTGTATTTATAAAAAAAAATTGCAGGAATATTCATCCTTTGAAACTTCATGTACAATCATTCTGTGAAAACAAGGGCAAAATTGAATGGTATTAGGCTATTTCCTCTCCAGGTTGAATGTTATTCATTTATTAAAAAAAGAGTTCAGGAAAATACTCCATTATGGTTACTAGATAGAACTGACAGGCATAGTATATACGTAGTAGTATTTACTTGCTATAATCAACAATTTCATCTAGTGGCCATAATGCTGTGTTTTCCAGAATGTACTCCATTCTGTATTAAAAAAGAACAGTCGACCTGGAAAGAAAAAAGCTTAATAACATTCAATTTTCCTGGCATTCATGTAGAATGAATGTACAGGTACAGCTCTGCACACTTTTAAAAAAAAAATATAAAGTTTTATAAATATACCCTTTAATGTCAAACTTCTCCAGTCTCTGGTTATCTACAGCAGAGGTGTGCCATCCAATGAGAAAAAAGCAAAAATAAGTTTTGGCTTTATACTTTCTTTTACCTACTTTATTCTCAAATGGCTGTAATATGTTTCATACATGCTAGATTTTTGCTGGTGCAACTATTGTTTATACACATTTTGTATTTATTTTTAGGATTCTGAAGCTTTGTTAGCACACCAGGTTGTATAAAGCCTCGTACACAGGGTTCGACGGTCGTATGCAAACGGTCAGCAGAAGTTGTATGAGCAAACTATAAAACTTTGGTTGTACAACAAGCGGTCGTACGACTGTTGTATCATCTGTACAGAGAAGTAGGTCCAACAAGTTGTACTGTGCAAAACACGCATGCTCATAAGTCAGGAACGGCCAGACGCTAATTACATGCACCTGAACTTTTTCTTTGTACGTTCATAACACGTCACTAGGATTGGCTTGGTCGTACGATCGTTTAGTGCATGTCAGTACGCGAGTTACATGATCCAACATACCATTTGGTCCATTCGGTCGTACGACCGTCGAACCGCGTGTACGAGGCTCAAGTCAGTGGTTCTCAACCCTGTCCTCAAGTACCCCCAACAGGCCATGTTTGCAGGTTTTCCTTTATCTTGCACAGGTGATTTAAATCAGAGTCAATGGTTTGTTATTTTGGACAGCTATATTATTATTATTATTATTATTAAGAGAAATTCCCAAAGCATGACCTGTTGAGGGTAGTTGAGGACAGGGTTGAGAACCACTGGTGTAAGTAACACTTGTTGCTTATTTCCAAAAATGATGAAACCTATTGAAACAATTATATTAATGCATTATTGCCACTTCCAACTATAGTACAATAATGGGGTCTGAAGATGGGTTCACATTGCTCCCGCCGCGGTTCCCAGCATGGGGCCCGGTGTGCATCTGTTCACTGGTTCAAGTGGGATTCAGGTCTGAATTTTTGCCTGAATTCGCACCTGAACCAGACCCAAACATGCACAGGACCCTTTTCCAATGCATTCTGCAGCTTCCCTGGACCTGGGTGAACCAGCTCCATTGAGAGCGGGTTACACTTGCCTGTAATGTGATTTGGAATGCGGGAAAACCCGCATCCAATTTGCATACATGTGAATCCAGCCTAAATGTAGGTTGGAGACTTTCTGTTAGGTGAATACATGGCTGATGTAAGCTGAGCAGCCTACAGGAGCTCAGATCAGCCCAAATTGTTTTTAAACACACCAATCTTTCTAGCAAATTCTATCATTAACAGACTGCCAGTCTGGGTTTGGTTTTTAAATAAGTAGACATGTTGGTATGTGGTTAAGCTGCAAAAAACGATACATCTGTCAAGTTCCAGCACTAATTATAAAGAAAAAAAAGGAAAACACTGCAATCTCAGGACCCCTAAACCTTAGTTGATTTAGAGTCAATAGATAACAAAATTTGACATAACAGAAGTAGACTGCTACAGATGACCAGATGACCTTAGGGGCACAAGCTAAGAAAAAACTGTCAAGTAGATTAAAAAGTGTTCCCCATATGGTACTTTTCTCCAAAACAGTGCTATGATAAATACAACATGTTGGTAACACCAGGTCACCGTACTTGGGCATTTGCAGAACACAAGATGCATGCATGTGATGTGTTGTATGTATGCGGGCGTTGTTTATTTGTTGCATTGTTATATGAAATTCTTTAAAATAAACCTGCCACCAGCCTGGGCAATTCAAATTGAGCAGTTGATAAAAAGATGCAAAAGTGGAGACTACCTTTAGTGAAAAATTGAACCATAGAAATCAATTCTTGATTTTTCATGTAAATTCAACTTTGTTCCACACCCCATCAGCCCTTTGGGCTTCCTATTGATCTTTTAATATGATGGATGACAATCATGGGCTAATAGGACCTAATAGAACCTGGAGGCAGAAGGGGGAGAGGACAGGGTAGACGTTTATAAGAAAACTACGATTTTCATAATCTCTGGACATATGGATTATCTTTTGCTGAAGGTAACCAGGGTTGTGATTGGTTTACTTAAACCAATTCGTTAGTCAAATCTGATCAGACAACATACAAATATTCACCTCACTGGGATATAAATCTGGTGTGCCAGGAAGGTCATCCTGTCTGGCTTTACCATTATTTTCAGTGATTTTATGTTCAGCTGTTGGTTAGATTCCATTTGTGTGTACTACAGTTTGGTCTGCATGCATTTAATAACTTCACAGGTATGTATATGCTTAGATACAGTATATTATGATTTATCTAGACATAAGACAGCATTTGGGTGCTTACAGGCCTATGAAGGTGGTTGGACACGTCTGGAAGATTAGTTTGCTCTGAGTCAGAATGGTTGACCAATTTGTTTCGTAACCAGTCTGTATTACAGAAAGTCTCTACGTGACCTGGCAAACTCCCTGCCCTTTCAGGAGAGATGAAAATAATAGAAGTAGAAGTGTGCAGTTTCAATCATTTAACAGTAGCAGGTCTATAAAGGCTGGATAAATATCTCCCTGCCCATTGTTCTCAGGAAAACATCTGCCCATCCATGGCGGACTTAACAGAATTCCCAAACATTCTTCCTTTACATAATACATAACAAATGTCAGCAAGTAGCTTCATTATGTACTGTCCATAAGCAAATAAATACTTGTATACAGAGAAGTATTATCTTTTGAAGTCAGACAGGAGTCATTGATAATAACTGCACAGTACATTGGTGTTGACTGATGTGGGTGGTATAGGAAGCGCTGGGCATGGTGAGCTCATTATGTATGCAGGAAGTAAAAGCAACTCTACAACTAGTTATTTGGCTTGTTTTCATAAGAATTCATGATCAAAAGATATAAGTTTGTTTCCGGACAGATACATCACTTTGCAGCTGCCAGCAGCTGAGTGGTGAGATTATAGTTCAAAGGATGTGTCCTGAAAATTGTGTGTCTATGTCCAACCACTCCAGGATCTGAGGGCTGATATGTTATCACTTACAGTTCCTACAATCAGCTTTACTAGCTTCCAGCAATGATCCTCTGTATTGCCTAATCAGTTTTCTCCAGTCAGTGAAGTCAACACAATCTAGTAATCGGTTATTCAGATTTATTTGTGTTATTAGTATGAGTATATAACTCAGTAGTTGAAGCTGCGTTTTTTCTAACATTGTAAATAAGGGAATCATTTTTCTTCTCAGATATGTGATGGGGGGCAGGAGGGGCAGCTGCCCTGTGTGTTGTGTTTTCATGTGGGGGTGCCACATAGTGAGCTATTTCCATCCCCATCTCCCCATATGCTCCCCTTCAGCAGCACCAGCAGAGGGTGAACCCAAAACCAGTGCTCCTCACCCCTGATCTGCTTTACGAGTAACTACCTTACTCATCACAGAGCAAAGTTGCCATCCTCCCCTGCAGTTTTAATAAGAACTACCGGTCAGAGCCTGCCCCCATCCTACAGCATGTTACCTGCAGTGCCATAAAATTACTCTCTGCTTTGCACTGTGCTGCTGATGTGGGGGATAGTGCTTATTTGAGCCCAACACTGCTTAGTTGCTGGGGCCTGTTGCTTGCAAGCTCTGCAATCGTGTCAGCACACTTCAGTTCAGGCAGCTTGCAGCACATAGTCACCAGCTCCAGAAACTAAACAGCTGAATATACAGTATACAGAATGCCTATCCCATACATCACTGTGCAAGGAGTGGTATTACAGGCAGCAGGCTGTTGGACAGACTCTTGGTGTTAGGAGTAAGGTGAGCAGAATATGCCTCTACTGCAAAATATTTTCTCTGGTGGAAATCAATGACAATATTGGTGAGACCACCTGGTCACATCAACTCCCTGCTATACCACCTTGCTACAATGCAATGCCTCACTGACATCCAACCCTACCCTCCTTCTTTCCTGCCAAATCACAGTAACTCCCTGCCATCTTACACCCCCCCCCCCCTTCATACAACCTTCGAGACACTGATCTTCTTCTCTTGTACTCCAACATACTTCCCCCCCCCCCCACATTCTACCGTCCCTCAATGACACTAAACCGTCCTTTCTTCCTCCCATCCCAACCTACAGTCACTCCGTAACGTAACATCGTTCCACCATATCGTCCCTCAACTACACTGGTCCACCAGAGTGGTTATAACAGTAACTAAAGGTGGTCTCTTTTATAAAACGTCATCTCCGTATAAGACGAGTGGAATGAGGATTGTGGTTCTCAGACAGGTTGTCGGACGACGGACATTATGGTGAGGAACGTGTCACTACATACCCTATCCGTAAGACATATGACATATAAGTCGACAAATCAAAGACCTCGACCACTGATACACGACGTTCGACGGACTTGACTTCACACGACTGTGCTAACGTCTCGAACGTTCGTTGTCCGGGGTCGT
>BLSH010216864.1:1935-23982 GCA_018402905.1 Glandirana rugosa | reverse complement strand
AGTTTGTCTCGTTATGTCGTCTTTAGACGCTACAATGTATCTAGTGTCTCTTAACTATTAAAAGATGTAAAAATGTATTGGTTGTCTCGTTAGGCTTCGTATAATACCCTGCAATACACTTTGTTTTATATCCTCTTGTTATCCTCTTTCCTCCTGTTTTGGGGCAATTAGTTACCGAGAATACTATTCATTACCTACTGTAATTTGATGTTTTCTATTCAAAGAACCAGACCCTACTTTCTAGGATTAATATTGATCTTCATTTTCACATATATCCATAACTGCTTCGGATTGCTCTGTTGGTTATGTAAAAATGTAGAAAATTATCAATTCTCTGTGATCTATGTAACATCGCAGATTTCTGCTGTATTGCTCTGTTTGAATCTTTCCATAAAATCTTAAAAAAAAAAAAAAAATTGTTTTCCAAATTTGTTTTTTTTTATTCCTTGTTGAATTGATTTGAAAAGTTTTCAAATCAATTTGGGAATAGTTTTCCAATTCTAATCATTTTCAAATTGGAATCGTTTTCGAATTTGAACAGTTTTCGAATGCAAATAGTTTTCCAATTTCCAAGAAGAATTGGGTGGAGTGGAAAGTGGAGGAATAGAATGGAAAAAAGACAGAATGCAATAGAGGGCAATATAAAAGAAAATGAAAGAATATAATATGGTGGAGTGAAACAGAGCTGTTTTACTCTGTTGTATTCTATTCTTTTGTTTTCTGTTATATTCTTTTTTAGTCTATTGTTTTTTTCTGTTCTATTCCTTTGTTTTCTATTCTATTTTGTTCTCTTTGGAAATTGGAAAACTATTCAAATTCGAGGACTTTTCAAATTCAAATTTGAAAACTATTTGAATTCTAAAAGTATTCAAAAACTATTTGAAAATGATTCAAATTGAGATTTCGTCCGAATTTCTTTTTTGTTATTCCGGATTCGTTTAAATTTGGTACTATTGTGATTCAAATACATCCGAAATTCTGAAAAACGTAAATTTGTCCAAATTTTAATTCCGAACTAAATGTACCACACATGTCTAATTCAAATAATATGATCTACTATTCAATGCAGGTGGTGTCATTTATGCATGCACTCGCATGTATTTGTGTGTACACAGGCAAAACACAGATCTAAACATGTTTACCGATATTTATGAAGCTGTTTATATGTAGGACTACTGAAGTTCTCCCTAGTGTTTTTGGATTTATAAAGAGCTCATAGGCCAGCATTAACTGAAGTTTAACTGAAAACCAAATCTCTTATAACATTATGGAAAGATTTCAAAAATAGGGGGGAAAAACAGGGAATAGACAAGCCGGCCCACCAGTGTGGAGCTGGGGATGGCTAATAGGTAGAAGCATGCCACATCCTAAAGAGCAGTATGGATAGAGTGAATGAGAAACATGGACTTTACAGGCATGCGGTTTAATAAAACAATGCTTTATTGTTACACAAAAGGCACTAAGCCTATTACAAATAACATTTTGTTTTCATAATACCCACTACCTCCAGACACAGGGGGTCGCAATGAGGACCCGTTGCGCACCCTCATATGCAAACTTGTATCTGGGGGGGTGGGAACGAGATATCTTTGCTGGCGAGGGGCTGGGCCAATTCATGGACTGGGCTCTCTGCTGGTTCCGGTTCATTGACAATGTTTTTATCATATGGACAGGAACCGCAGAGACTCTGGTCCAGTTTATTAATTGCCTTAACAACAACACTTACAATTTGAAACTTACATTGAATTTCCATACCCATCATATCACCTTTTTATATATATATAGATCAACACCACTGTCTGGTAACTAGTCTCTATCACAAGGAGACGGCCTGTAATACAATTTTGCACGCTCACAGTGCACACCCCATACGCCTTAAATGGAGTATACCTTATGCTCAATACCTTTGAATACGACGTAATTGCACTAAACTAGAGGACTTTTTGACCCAGGCTGTCTCCTTTGTGTGAGAGACTTGCCAGATGTGGTTACAGTAAATCCTTATTGAAGAGGGCTTTTCACAGAGCCCTCTTACAGGATAGACATCATCTGGTATTCAAAACTGACCAACCAAAATCTCAAAACTCTATGTCCACTGTGAAATTTATCACCAAATTCTCCTCTCAGCATTTCCAAATACACCAACTTCTCAATAGACATTGGCATTTCCTTACCGAGGACCCCACACTGGCCAAATATGTCATTGGGACTTCTTGGGCATTGCAGGGGCGCGTGCTGCTACTCATAAGCTACCTATTCACTTTTACCATGTAAGTGGCTTACACTCAATTTCTAAAATTTGCATTCTCTTTTTTTCTAATCATACTTATTCAATTTTCTGACATGCTTGTGTTTATCTCACTAGACTATTATTGATTGCTCCAGATGAAGCGCAATCCTACAGCGTGAAATTAATTGAGCCCCAAAAAACTGGTTACCTCTCTTCCTGGTGGTTTGAAACCCATTGATTTTTACTTCAATCTTGTATGCACTGTACACTCTTTAGTGTTGCATTATTACATATACAATGAGATTACCTTATCTGGGTTCCCACCAGGTTGATAGTAATACGTTATTTTGCACTTATGTTTTCTGCCTTCTCTTCCCTGTTAAGTCGGTTGTGGGTTTGAGGAGATTGGCGCATTTAAGTATGACATGTTTGTATTCATTTATTGTCATCGTGTTTTTAAACAAATAGTATTTGTATGTTATTAGGCTTAGTGCCTTTTGTTTAACAAATAAAGCATTGTTTTATTTTACCGCATGCCTGTAAAGTCCATGTTTCTCGTTCACTTTATCAACATTATGGAAAGAATGGAACCAGAGAAGTGCCTACAGGGGCCCCTAGGACTCTCCCTCCAGAGTGCCACCTCACTTGCATTAGAAAAATAAAAGTGATAGATGGTTGAAAATTTCAACGTGTTCCACCTTTTGCTACTTATTTGTTCTTGTTGAAATAATTATTATTTAAAGCAGATATAAAAAAGCACAAATTGACGTGGCTAAGGATTTATTTACTACACCTGTATTTTTATTTTTTTTAATGCATCAGGTATAAGTTGTAGGAGTTGACTGATAAGTCGCTTGCAATCCCCTATGCAGCACTCAGACTGACAAAGGAAGGGGGAGCTCTGGGAGCCAATCATTTGTACTTCTTTGTGCTTTCAGCTTCTGGTGACTGGACAGTGAAGCCACATAGCACATTTATCAGACAATTCAGAAA
The DNA here is from genome assembly GCA_018402905.1 of Glandirana rugosa. Classification (NCBI taxonomy): domain Eukaryota; kingdom Metazoa; phylum Chordata; class Amphibia; order Anura; family Ranidae; genus Glandirana; species Glandirana rugosa. The sequence goes on along the minus strand of BLSH010216864.1, from coordinate 20,759 downwards.
CATGATACGTGGCACAGGGGATGGGGGAGCAGGACAACCTACTACAACAACACTGACATTCAAAGAATGTCAAATTGCCTGCAAAATGACAGACCCCCCTCCCCCGGTCCCTTTGCTCTGTTAGTAAACAAAGCAGCCGGGGATTCCGTTCATCTATACCAGACCCTTTTCCTAGATTGGTGTCTGGTATAGATGTGAATGGGGGATTACCTTGCATGTAACGTGTGACATGAGGTTTCTACACTAATTCATACTAGGCCCTTTAGGCCTTGAATGAATTTTAAGGAGGACCCCCCTTAAAACAAACTCAGCCTGAGTTCCCCCCAAGTTTTATACCAGCCCATTTTAGTCTGATATGGATTGTATGACCTCATGCTAATAGGCAACTTTAGAGGAGTTAAGAGACAGGGGCATTTAGAGACAGAAAAAATTCTTGACACGTCTAAGCACTAGAGTTGAGCGGACACCTGGATGTTTGGGTTCGGCTGAACTTCACGAAAAAGAGTTCGGCCCCGAAACTTGTCCCTGAACCCCATTGAAGTCAATGGTGACCCAAACTTTTGGGCACTAAAATGGCTCTAAAAAAGTCCTGGAAAGGGCTAGAGGGCCGAAAAAGGAAGCAAAATGGGGGTAAGAGTAGGATAAGTACCCTGCAAACAAATGTGGATAGGGAAATAACTTAAAATCACATAAAAAAAATAAAAAATGGAGGAGGAAGTGGATGTGGAGTAGGCGGTTGAGGAGGCGGTGACCGTGGCAGTGTAGGTAGAGGAGGAGGAGGTAGCTAACACTGTTTTTTGTTTGTTTGTTTTTTTTCTAATTGGGGTAGCCCCCAAAATATCGAGACATATTAAAAAAAAAGATCACTGTCTGCAGACAAACCCAGGGATGTTCTAGTACCATGGTTTATTTTTCATGTTTCTCCTGTTACAAATTCCAATAAAGACTTATGTTCTATAAAAAAAAAAGTTCACTTAAGTATACCAATGGCTGTGTGAGGCCGGTATAAATGTCTATTCTGCACAAGGTACAGACAAGTCTTGTGGGATCCATGCCTGGTTCATTTTAATAAACGTTAGCTTGTCCACGTTGGCTGTGGACAAGCGGCTGTGCTTGTCTGTGATAACGCCCCCTGCCGTGCTAAACACACGTTCAGACAATACACTGGCTGGCAGGCCAGCACCTCCAAGGCATAAAGGGCAAGCTCAGGCCATGTGCCCAATTTGGAGACCCAGAAGTTGAATGGGGCAGACCCATCAGTCAGTACGTGTAGGCGTTTGCACACACACTGTTCCGCCATGTTGCTGAAATGCTGCCTCCTGCTAAGACGTTGCCTATCAGCTGGTGGTGCTGTTTGTTGTGGCGTGCTGCTGACAAAGCTTTTCCACATTTCAGCCATGCTAACCCTGCCTTCTGAGGTGCTGGCGGTGCCACAGCTGAGTTGGGGACCTCTTCCTCCTCCTCCGCCTTCGCCTTGTGCTTCCACTGAGTCCCCAGGTGTCATTTAGGAATGCCCTCAGCAGCGTGTCTACCAGCATAAGAGACTGCTGCATGACTTGGGGCTCAGACTGCTTGGCTGATTTACAAGGGACTGAGGTGAAAGACAGATGGCCATGGGGTTCAGGTGCCAACTCTGAGCTTTCAGCAAGGGACCGGGTGGGAGACAATGTGAAGGAACTGGAGGCATTGTCAGCCACCCAATCTACTATCGCCTGTACTTGTTCTGGCCTCTGGCACAGATCGACCACGTCCTCTCCTTGCAACAAGAGCTTCACCAACACCACCAACAGCAGCAGTACCAGCACGACCACGTCCCTTATTTGATGCTCTCCTCATTCTGGACGCAAATGTACTATCTAGCACAAATTTTAATTATTTTTTAAACCGGCAATGTCAACGCACTTTTTAATTTTGTGCAAGAAATGCACAGCAAGGTGCAAATGTACTATGTAGCACTATTTATTATTCTTTTTTTTTTAAACCAGCAATGTAGACGCACTTTTTAATTTTGTGTAAGAAATGCACAGCAAGGTGCAAATGTACTATGTAGCACTATTTATTATTCTTTTTTTTAAACTAGCAATGTATACACACTTTTTATTTTTGTGCAAGAAATGCACCGCTGGCCGCAAATGTAGAATTTAGAATATTTTTTTTTTTAAACCAGCAATGTAGACACACTTTTTATTTTTGTGCAATAAATGCACCGCTGGCCAGAAATGTAGTATTTAGAATATTTTTTTTTTTAAACCAGCAATGTAGACGCACTTTTTATTTTTGTGCAAGAAATGCCCCGCTGGCCGCAAATGTAATATTTTGCACAAAAAAAAAAAAAAAATTAATTTGTTTAACTGCAATGTAAAAGCCATATTTAAATATGCCAAAATGTTGCCAACTGAACTAACAGAACACGATTACAGTAGTGTCCCTGACACACAAGCAGTTGCAAGTGCACTGCACTTGCAAAAATGGCTGCAAACGCCCACCTAACAAACAGAAAAATTGCTTAGGTTTTATATGAGGCACTTTGCTTAGCAAACAAAATGTACTCTAGCAAACAAAAATCTCCTCTAGCACCCTTCCACCAATAAATGACAGTTTTTAACAGATTTTCTAAAGCTAATCTGTCCCTCACAGCAGCAGCAGCATCCTCTCCCTACACTAGTATGAGATGATTTTCTAAAGCTAATCTGTCCCTCATAGCAGCAGCAGCATCCTCTCCCTACACTAGTATGAGATGATGTGACATGTAGCACTACGTGACTCCAGCTTATATAGAGGCTGGGTCACATGATGCACTGGCCAATCACAGCCATGCCATTAGTAGGCATGGCTGTGATGACTTCTAAGGGCAAAAGAGGTAAACGCTTGTTGATTGGCTGCCCTGCAGCTATTCAACAGGTGCAAAAAATTTCCCTGAACCCGGACATTTTCTCAAATGTCCGGGTTCGGGACATGGACACCCTAAAGTCCGGTACGAACCCGAACTTTACTCTAGTAAGCATGTCTAGACGCACATTAATGCTAGGCACATTTAGCACTTGAGCATTCATTCTTTACAATGGCTAAAATAAATTATTATTCTGACCAATGAAATTAATTAATGCCCAAGTGCTTTGTAGGCAGGTGCAGTCTACTTGCTCCACTGCAGATGGTGCTCTCCTGCAGCGTCACTGCAGTTGGGGAGGAAGTCTAGAGGTTTCCTGGGTCACTGGGGAAGCTATCTAATTGGATGCTGCCACCCCATGTGGCTCTAGCAGCCATATTGGGCCAGGAGAGTCCATTTATAGACCCTGGCTCCCAGGCTTGGAGAGGCATTTTGTGAGTAGAGTAGGGACAGGTACCCCACCTGTTAGGGACAGAACTAGTGAAAAGGAAAGGTTCCTGATGACGAGGGAAAGTGTAGGGCTTTCAACTTTTATGGACATCTTCCCGCATGGACACAAGATGGCCGGGGTGCACTCTGCCCCTCTTAACAGGCGCTGACAGTTTGCCTGAAACCTACTCTCTGCATGTTGTTGGACCTGTGAGTGTTCCCAGTTGGGCTGCCTTACCACTGCATTTATTGTGAACTGCTGTTGCATTATTTCAATATAAGTTGGACTGTGTGTGTTATTGCCACCTCACCACGATGCACCTCGCCTACAAGCACCAAGCATTTTTCCTGCCAATATGCTACTGTCAGGAAGAAAGGCATCTAGGAGAGTTGGAAAAATGTCCAGTGTGCACAAGGTCTTAATGGGAAGCCCACTGTCACAGCCGGTCATGTGATGTAAACAAACCGCCATAACGAGCTGTTACTGCGGTTCTCCCTGTCACACACCGATGGTGTGTGACAGGGAGATTGCGGTAACAGCTTGTTTTACCGCCTACTGTACACCAAGCACACTGATCACCCCCCCAAAAAAAGAGGAGCTGTCACCACCCCATCAAAGTACCTGTCACCACCCCATCAAAGTACCTGTCACCTGTCCATCAAAGTACCCAAGTACCTGTCACCTGTCCATCAAAGTACCCGAGTATCTGTCACCTGTCCATCAAAGTACCCGAGTACCTGTCACCTGCCCATCTGAGTATCTGAGTACTTGTCACCAACCCATCAGAGTACCCGAGTACCTGTCATCTGCCCATCAGAGTACCCGAGTACCTGTCACCTGCCCATCAGAGCACTCGAGTACCTGTCACCAGCCCATCAGAGTCTCCGAGTACCTGTCACCTGCCCATCAGAGTACCCAAGTACCTGTCACCTGCCCATCAGACTACCCAAGTACCTGTCACCTGCCCATCAGAGTACCTTAGTACCTGTCACCAGCCCATTAGTGTACCAGAGTACCTGTCACCAGCCCATCTGAGTACCCAAGTACCTGTAACCAGCCCATCAGAGTACCTGAGTACCTGTCACCTGCACATAAGAGAACCTGAGTACCTGTCACCAGCCCAGCAAAGTACCTGAGTACCTGCCACCTGCCCTTTAGAGTACCTGAGTACCTGTTACCAGACCATCAGCATACCCGAGTACCTGTCACCTGCCCATCTGAGTACCCAAGTACTTGTCACCAGCCCATCAGCGTACCCGAGTACCTGTCACCTGCCCACCTGAGTACCCAAGTACCTGTCACCTGCCCACCTGAGTACCCGAGTACCTGTCACCTGCCCTTCAGATTACCCGAGTACCTCTCACCAACCCATATGAGTAACCGAGTACCTATCTGCAGCCCATCAGAGTACCCAAGTACCTTTTACCAGTCCATCAGATTACCCAAGTACCTGTCTCCAGCTCATCAGAGTTCCCGAGTACCTGTCACTAGCCCATCAAAGTACCCGAGTACCTGTCATCTGCCCATCAGATTACCCGAGTACCTGTCTCCAGCCCATCAAAGTACCCAAGTACCTATCTGCAGCCCATCAGAATACCTGAGTACCTATCTGCAGCCCATCAGAGTACCCAAGTACCTATCTGCAGCCCATGCATCATAGAATATACCTCGGGTGTTTGCTTTCCAAAATGGGGTCATTTTGTGGGTAATTCCACTGTCCTGGTGCTCCGGGGCCTTCAAAAGTGTGGGAGGTATGAATGAAATTTAATGTGTAATTTATGCTCCTAGAACGCCTGATGATGTGGAATCGCCATACTCAGGGAGAGTAGCAGAATGTATTTTGTGGTGTAATTGGAAGTATGCATATGTGTGTGAGAAATAACTTGTTGTTATGACAATTTTGTGAAAAAAAAATAATAATAATATCTTAATTTTCCCAAGAATTGTGGGAAAAAAGAACAACTTCAAAAAACTTGCCATGCCTCTTACTAAATACCTTGGAATGTCTACGTTTCAAAATGGGGTAATTTGGGGGGCATTTCTACATTCCTGACATTCCAGGGCCTCAAGAAATGAGATAGGCCATCAGTGTATCAGGTGTGATCAATTTTCAATGATTGGCACCATAGCTTGTAGACTCTATAACTTTCACACAGACCAAATAATATACACTTATTTGAGATATTTTTTTTACCAAAGATAGGTAGCAGTATAGGTTTTGGCTCAAATTTATGAACAAAAATTACTTATTTGCAAAATTTTATCACAGAAACTAAAAAAAAGTGTTTTTTTTTTTTCAAAATTGTCGCACTTTTTCACTTATGTCGCAACAAATAAAAGACCCAGAGGTTCTTAATACCACCAAAAGAAAGCTCTATTTGTGTGCAAAAAAAATTATAAAAATTTTGTTTGGGTGCAGTGTAGCATGAGAGAGTAATTGTCATTCAAAGTGTGAGAGCGCTGAAAGCTGAAAATTGAAAGTGGCCAACTTGACAACAGAAATTTCAAAGGGCTGAACAGATATGTGTATAAAGAAAATCTTTTGGCAAAAGGCCCTTTACAAAGATGGCAGGACAGCAGTGGATGAACCCAATATCTGCTACAGGCATACATTCTTTTTCCACCTTTCCTATGCACAATTAGAAGTTTTAGGAAAAAGATCCTGATTGCAAAAACTGAAAAAGAGCTTTGTCATAGCTCCTCTCTGTACAGACAAAGCCATCATGACTGTTCTCACCAATTTCTAATAACTGCAACCATCCTATCTGGGATATGTCTTGGATATCCTCCCCCACGTGCCTCTTCCCCTGACCTCTCTGCCAAGATCAATGGCACAACTATCAGTCCGTCCCCACATGCCAGGGTGCTAGGGTTTACCCTGGACTCTGAACTATCCTTTCAGGTCCATATCCAATCCCTATCCAGATCATGCCACCTTAACCCCTACAGCATCTCCAGAATGTGCCCCTTTTTAACCAATGACACCACAAAGCTTCTAATTCACTCCCTGGTCATCTCTCACCTCGACTACTGCAATTCCCTTCTCATTGGATTACCTTTACATAGGCTATCCCCCCTTTAGTCCATCATGAATGCTGCTGCTAGACCTTACCAACCACTCAGTGTTCATCACCCCTCTCTGCCAATCCCTCCACTGGCTTCTGCTCACTTAATGAATACAATCCAAAGTATTAATTAACAACGACTTACAAAGCCATCCACAACTCTGCCCCCAGCTGCATCATGTATCTGGTCTCAAAATATCAACCAAACTGCTCTCTTCGGTCCTCCCAAGATCTCTTGCTCTCTAGTTCCTTTGTCATTTCCTCCCATGCTCACCTTCAGGACTTCTCCTATCCTTTGGAACTCCTTACCCCAATCTGTTTGACTATCTCCTAATCTATCCATATTTAGATGATCCCTGAAAATCCTTTTCTTTAAAGAAGCCTATCCTGCTTCTAACTAATACATAGGAATGAGCTCCCCGTTCGAGTCGAATGCATGTTCAACTCGAACATTGGGGGTTTGTCCGTTTGCGCCATTGCAAACATTATAGGGCATTCGCAGGAACTTTCCCCGCCCCATAATGCATTCCAATGTCGACGGAATGCCGCCCGCTGATTTGCCAAAGCATGCACGTGACCTGCATGCTTTGGCCAATCACAGAGCGCTCTGCTGTGAGAGATATGATTGGCTAAAGGCAGGGTGCCTTTAGTCAATCACTGCTCAGCAGCCTCAATCCACGCTCTATGTAGTGTGAATAATGGTGTGGATAGTTAGTTAGTGAGCTTAGCAATCGACTTGCAGGCAGTTTAGTGTAGCAAGGGATTATTGTTAAAAAATAATAGATAGATAGATAGATAGATAGATAGATAGATAGATAGATAGATAGATAGCTAGATAGATAGATAGATCAATCTATATACAGTCAGTTAGTGCAGGCAGTTTAGTGTAAAATGAAATATATATTAGATATATAGATAGATAGGGTGATCTATACACAGTCAGATAGTGCAGGCAGTGCAAGAATATATATATATATATATATATATATATATATATATATATATAATGCAATGCCTTTAGTGTATACTATATACAGCTAATTCAGTGTATAGTATATAGTGTCCATTCAGGCAGTGAACAGTGAAAAAATATATATATACAGCTTATTGAGTGTACACTATATATCAGTGCATTATAGTGCATTCGGGGGTATACATACGGTATATACCACACTTGATGGGGTGTCTTAAAATGTATACAGTTTTTAACCCCTTAACCCCCGGAGCCCTTTTTTACATTTGTTGTATACAAGTTAAAATCATTTTTTTGCTAGAAAATTACTTAGAACCACCAAACATTATATATATTTTTTTCAAACACCCTAGAGAATAAAATGGCGATTGTTGCAATACTTTTTGTCACATGGTATTTGCGCAATGGTCTTTCAAACTTTTTTGAGTTAAAAAATAAGACAACAGTAAAGTTAGCCCAATTTTTTTGTATATTGTGAAAGAGGAAGTTATGCTGAGTAAATAGATAACATACATGTTTTGGTTGAAAATTGTGCACACTCGCGGAATGGCGACAAACTCCGGTACTTAAAAATCTCCATAGGCGACGCTTTAACATTTTTTAACGGTTACCAGGTTAGAGGTGAAGAGGAGGTATTTTACTAGAATTATTGCTCCCACTCTGGCAATTGCGGCCATACCTCACATGTGTGGTTTGAACACCATTTTGATATGCGGGCGCGACTTACGTATGCGTTTTTTTTTTGCTGCACGAGCTCGGGGGGACGGTGGAGCTTTAAATTTTATTTTTTTTTAGCACTGTTCCTTTAAAAAAAAATCTGATCACTTTTATTGCTATCACAAGGAATGTAAACATCCTTGTGATAGTAATATATGGTGACAGGTACTCTTATGGAGGGATGGGGGGGTCTAAAAGACCCCCCCATCCCTCCTTTACACTACAGAGTATTCAGATCGCCAAAAACAGCGATTCTGAATACTGTCATTTTTTTTAAAACCGGCGTCGCTAGCCGCCGAGTAAACCGGAGGTGACGTTGTAACGTTGCTTCCGGAAATGTACGGAGTCCCGATCGAAGCCGATTCCAGCTTCCACAGGGACTCCACACAGCCAACGGATGTGCCAGATTGGAGCTCCCATCTCCCGGTGGGACGGGAGGCCAGAGAAGAGCGGCGGACGGTGGCGGGAGGGGGGATGTCCCCTCCCGCTGCCTGGGATAACGACCAAGCGGCTCCCGAGTAGGATCGGCTGTTATCACCGGATAGCCGGCCACCTGCTCTAGCTCTGTAGCTGCAGACTATACCCCGATACTTCCACTTAAAAGCAGCCACCGTTTATTAACAGCGATTCACGTTAAGTGGTTAAATTAATTTACAACAGCAGGGCCCATTCCTGCACCCAACAAGAGTAACTGCAATGGGTTACAGTGTTCTGGCACGGCCAACACCCAATTTTTCAGCACCTTTTTGACCGGGGCATGTCATCACAATTTTTAAACTAATTTACAGCAGCAGGGCCCGCTTTAAAATGAAAAAAAAAGTCCATAACAGACCCCTCAGGTCTGGTAGGTATTTTAAGGGGAGCCCCGCCCAAAATGTTTAGAAAAATTGCATAGGGTTTCCCTCCAAAGTCCGTACCAGGCCCTTCAGGTCTGGTATGGATTTTAAGGGGAACCCCGTGACAATTTTTTTTTTAAAAAAGGTGTGTGGGTCCCCCCCAAAGTCCGTACCAGGCCCTTCAGGTCTGGTATGAATTTTATGGGGAACCCCGTGCTAAAATTTAAAAACAAAATGGCGTGGGGGTCCCCCCAAAATCCAAACCAGACCCTTATCCAAGCACGCAGCCCTGGCATGGCAGGTGGGGATGAGCGAGCGCCCCCCTTCCGAACCATACTAGGCCACATGCCTTCAACATGGGGAGGATGCTTTGAGGTCCCCTCCAAAGCACCTTGTCCCCATGTTGATGGAGAAAAGTGCCTCTTCCCCACAACCCTTGCCGGCGGTTGTGGGGGTCTGCGGGTAGGGGGGTTATCAGAACCTGGAAGCCACCTTTAATAAGGGGGCCCTCGGATCCCGACCCCCCCATGTGAATAGGTATGGGGTACATTGTACCCCTACCCATTCACCAAAAAAGGAGTAAAATGTTAAAAAAAAACAAGAGGCAGTTTTTGACAAATTTTGTGTAAAATAGCTCTTCTTCTTTCTTCCTCCATCTTCTCCTGCCCCGATCCTTCTGGTCTTCTGCTTCTTCTTTCAGTCTTCTTCCTCTCTTCATCTTCAGTCTTCTTTGTTTTTAAATTTGGCACGGGGTTCCCCTTAAAATCCACGCCAGACCTGAAGGGCCTGGTATGGGCTTTTGGATAGGGACCCCATGTAATTTTTTTCTAAATTTTGGCGTGGGGTTCCCCTTAAAATCCATACTAGACCTGAAGGGCCTGGTACAGACTTTGGGGGTGACCCCACATAATTTTTTTCTAAATTTTGGCACGGGGTTCCCCTTAAAATTCATACCAGACCTGAAGGGCCTGGTACGGACTTTGGGGGGGACCCCTAAGCATTTTTTTTTATTTTGGGTGGGGTTCCCCTTAAAATAAATACCAGATCAAGCTATGAGTAAGCACCTACTGTAGGGTGTTAAACACGTTAGCTGGACCTTCTGTTCGTTGTCTGTATCACCCTTTGATGCAATAAAATCGTTTTTGGAAATTGGATCGTTTGATTGCGGCTACTTCCAACCTTGTTGCTGTTACTACTTGATTGCTTCATCAGCCTGCACCTGTCCTTGTGAGTCAGCACACTAGATCCACATGAGCTGTGCTGCCCTCTGAGCGGTGAGCCTGCACTAAATACCAGACCTGAAGGGTCTGTTACGGACTTTGTGGGGGAACCCTACACAATTTTTTTTTAAATTTCAGAGCGGGGTTCCCCTTAAAATCCATACCAGACCTGGGAGGCCTGGTATGGACTGGGGGGGGGTTGGTCAACGCAATGCTTTTTTAGTGATTTTATCTATATTGCCGGGAACCAAGCAATACATTACAGCTGCAATAATAAATGACAATTTTTCCTTTGGAAATGTCATTTTGCTCTGGCTATGTTCTAAACATCACAGAGATGCGCCCTTTTACAGGCAGACCAAGGGGACCCCCCAGGCATGATATTTAACCGTTTGCCGTGACTGGTTGACTGTGACTAGGTGGCTCTTTCCCGCAAAACGCCGTTATATGACGGCGGCTGCGGGATCGAGCCTAGTGAGCGCGCGCGCGTGCTCACTGTGTTCGGGGAGGGCCAGGGAGCGGGTGCGGCGGAGTCGATCTCCGCCGGCCACCCGCGATGCCCCCCCCCCCTGGAGTGAAAGAACGGAGGTCCGTGTAAGTAAACACGGACCTCTGTTCTGTGAAGGGGGAAGGGCTGTGATCACAGTCTTCCTGTACATGGAGGCTGTAACCACTTCCCTTCCCCAGCTAGGGCAGTCCCCCCACAGTTAGAACACGCCCAGGGAACACTGTTAACCCTTAGAGCGCCCCCTGCAGGTTAACCCCTTCACTGCCAATGGCGTTTACACAGTAATCAGTGCATTTTTATAGCACTGATCGCTGTATAATTGCCAATGGACCCAAAAAAGTGTCAAAATGTTCCGACATGTCCGCTGAAATATCGCAGTACCACTAAAAATCGCAGATCGCCGCCATTACTAGTAAAAAATAAAAAAAAAAATAAAAACCCCAAAAATGAATTCTCATCATCCGTAAACACGACCACTTTTGCGCAAACCAATCAATAAACACCGATTGCGATTTTTTTTATCACAGATATGAGGAAGAATATAAATCGGCCAAAACCGGTGAAAAAAATGTTTTTTTATATTTTTTTTTGGATTTGTATTTTAGCAAAAAGTAAGAAATTTGGGTTTTTTTGCAAAATTGTCGCTCTTCTTTTTTTATAGCGGCGATCAGAAATGACGCAGCAGTGATCAAATACCACCAAAAGAAAGCTCTATTTGTGGGAAAAAAAGGACGCAAGTTTCGTTTGGGTATAACGCCGCACGACCGCGCAATTGTCAGTTAAAGCGACGCAGCGCCGAATCGCAAAAAGGGCTCCGGTCCTAAAGCTGGAAATCCTTTCGGGGCTGAAGTGGTTAAAGCATTTTTTCTTTTTTTTTCACTTTAAGCATTATTAAAATGGTATTGTAACTGTAATGTCTGCCTTCATTTTGTAAAGCGATGTGCAACTGTTGACGCTATATAATATCGCTTACATCATTTTCATCATCTCAACCAAAGGGCGGTTGCAATCATTTCAAAAAATTTCTTGCTGTGCATTAACAGCTTAATAATGCTTAATGTTTTGTACACATGCAAACATGATGCATGTTTTCAAAGTGTTTGCAAGCCGTGAAGTTTTAATTCCAATGGGGACAAACCCTTACCCATGTCCCCTAAAAATGACAGACAAAGTTGTAACCCTAGTGGCAAGCGCCTGTGTTAACAACACTTCATTTGCAACCTCCATTTCTTGTGACCTTGGCGTGGACCAGAATGTCTATATTTGGAAGTGGTGTCATTCGCAGTAATGTTAATTCTCTGTGAGAAGATTTAGTTTCATTGCACTTAGAGTCTCTGTGTAAAAATCTCTGCAGCTGTTAGCTGTTGAAGTAAGCATATTTAATACAGCATTGTCATTGTACAATCACTATTAGCATTAAAGCAAAATTACATTTAATGAATTTATTTTAATTCCATGAAATGCTTAATGAAAATTCTGGTGCTGTTTTCAATAGTTGTGCAGCTGTGAAGCTTTGATATCTGAAACCTCAAAGGTTCAAAGCACACCCATTAGTCATCTATGAAGATGGTTGTCCTCGCAGTGCATACCATTGTCTGATAAGGACTTCATAATTAAAGATTTGGCAAGAGCCCCTGAGTCTGGTTCTATGATGACCAAATGCAAATGCTCAGCACAAAACCAGTAGGAGATAATGACCTCTGGCGCCCCAACCTTCACTTTTTCCACTAACACATACATTTTTATCTACATTTTATTTTTTAATGTCTTTAGTTACTGTACTCATCAACTGCATATCATAATAATGTATGATTATCTCTACAAAGGAATGTATATTGAAAGTTCAAAAGCAGCTATATTCTACTTTCCATTGGAGCAGCATAGTTTTTTTTTAAATCAGTGCAGTTACATTTTAGCACACTACACCATAATGCATAGACATTGGTACTGTTGGCCCAAGATGTGCACACATTGGCCAGTTATCTCCCACATTAGACTGACTATGCCTACAATTGACCATTGAAAGTCTTACTTGGTATAGACACTGCAAATAGAGTGTTCATTTTATTCTTTGGAGTGTTTCTGGGTTCAAGTAAAAATCCTATGTCTAATATAAAAAGGACAAATGCTTTAAGTCCAGGTTTAGTTTTAGTATTCTTTAGTATTAGAAATAATTTATGGCCCGAACACCGCTCACCACGTACTGTCAAACTACAAAAAACGAAACTCAAACTCAATACCAAAGGCATCCCCTGAAGATTTGGTCAATGTTTGTGGGACTTAGCGCAACCTTTAAAAAGAATGATTGTATCCATGTTTGGTTTACCAGAATATAAGGTTAGCAGTTCTGTCCCCTGTGGAGTGTCAGTGTGGTGAGTGCGGCCTTTTTATGTGCAGGTTTGTAAACTTACTTTGTGAAGATCCCCATATGTTTCCTCCCTTGAATTCTGTGACACGTCTTCACTATGCCCTGTTGATGGGCACTACTGTGTCACACATTTCACAGAGCCTTCCTTCTGAAATACAGAGGTTCCCGAGAGGAGGAGTTTCAAGAGGCGGGGTCAATTTGGGAATCATTACTTCCAGACAGCAAAGAACCATAGGATATGTAGTCCTTAAAAATTAAAAGTAAACAACAGATGAGAAGCTGAAAAGAAGTTGTGGAAAGAGTTGGCCATTGGCCAATAGGCAGGCAACACACAAAACATGAAAGGACATTTTTCAAGTAAGCTTGTATTGGATTGTCAAAAATAACTATTTGCACTGTTATTGCAATGATGATGTTATAAAGTGAAAGTGTATGCTGTGACCAAACCTCCTTTAACCTCTTGCTTACTGGGCACTTAAACCCCCCTCCTGCCCAGACCAATTTTCAGCTGTGAGCGCTGTCGGAATTTGAATTACAATTGCGCGGTCATGCGACGCTGTACCCAAACACAATTTTATCACTTTTTTCCCACAAATAGAGCTTTCTTTTGGTGGTATTTGATCACCTTTGCGTTTGTTATTTTTTGTGCTATAAACAAAAAAAAGAGCGACAATGTTGTAAAATAATTTTTACTTTTTGCTATAATAAATATAAAAAAATAAAAATAAAAAAAAATGTATTCCTCAGTTTAGGCCAATATATATTCTTCCTCATATTTTTGGTAAAAAAAACTCAATAAGCGTATATTGATTGGGTTGCGCAAAAGTTATTGCATCTACAAACAATGGGAATGGATTTATGGCATTTTTATTATTACTTTTTTTTTACTAGTAATGGCAGCGATCTGCGATTTTTAGTGGGACTGCGATATTGCGGCAGACATGTCAGACACTTTTTTGGGACCAATGACATTTATACAGCGATCAGAGCTAAAAATAGCCACTGATTACTGTATACATGTCACTGGCAGGGAAAGGGCTAATCTGCAGGGGGCAATCAAGGGGGTACCTGTGTTCCCTAGGCGTGTTCTAACTGTGTGGGGGCTGGGCTGGCAGGATCATAACAGATCTAACTGATCCTGATTACAGGGATCAGTAGATCTCTGTTATGTCCCCTGACAGAAGGGGGGACCACTGTGTTTACATTGGCGGTTCCCAGTTCTGCCTCTCTATTAGGCGATCGCGGGTCACCAGCGGACATAGAGCCCGTCCGACCTGCGGGCACGCTCACGCAGCATGCGGCGGGCGTGAGAGCGCGCGGCCGTCAGGGCATGTGGGGAGCACGCAAAGGGACAGGCGTCAATTGACGGCGCCTCGGAAAAGTAGATCCGCGCTGTAGCCGTCAATCAAAGTGGTTAAATCTCCTAGTTACAAGTGATTCAAATAGCCCAGGTCTAATATTGAACTTCACCATACTGGTGATACCCCACTCTGTACCCTATCATTCCTACCAGCCACCTAAAAAGTTCTGCCCAGTGTCTATCAGTTTATTGAACAAAAAATCCTACTGCAAACCAGGTAGGCTATAAGGCCCTTTCACATGGGCTGTCCGATCAGTTTTTCAAGACCCTTCATTCACCCCTATGGAGCATACGGTGACAAGTCCGCTGATATCAGCTGCTATCCGATCTGATCCTGGCGGATGGTGGTAATATTTTCCATCCATCTAGTGGATCGGATACTATTGGATGAAAATGGACAAGCGGTCCATTTTCACCCGATTTCCCCAAAGAGGAGAGGGGGACTGTCTGTCTCCACTCTGCACAGTGAGCAGAGATGGACCTGTCATCTGCCTGCTCAGCGGGGATCAGCGGAGCAATCCCCCACTGAACAAGCAGATTCCGTCCCAAGGAGGCGCCCGTGTGAAAGGGGCCTAAAAAAAATCAGCAGAATGGAAAACAAGAACAAAAGTGGAACTGTTGCCTCAAATGACATCAAACTATTTCTCTCCTGATATGGTTTGTCACCCAGATCTTCTATTAGATCTTCTACCATTTTTGTTGCCCTTCTTTTGATTTGTTCTATCTTATCACTTTTTTTTACTGTAAGTGAGGTATCCAGAGCTGCAAAAAGTATTCTAAGAATGGACCTGCTGGCTGAATGGAAAAAAATGAATGGGTTCCTCCAACCACAAAATCGAGGAGAGAGGAATCCTCCCCACAGAGACATTATATTCTGACAGCAGCCCCTAAACGAGAAAAAAATTCAAACAAATAGACTTCTGTTGCGTGGAAATGCAATTTGAACAGTTCCTGCTGAACCTTTTTTTACTTTCAGCGATTGCAGCTTTGGGATAATCCCCACAGCACTCAGGATCTGTGCTCTTTTATTGTGGTCTATAGACACCTCATTGCATTATATGATGGTATATAGGCCCCCTTATGGCCACACTTAAAGCAGTATTAAACTCAAAGCCAAAAATGTAATATATTGCAGCTTGCCAATCATTAGATATGATAGCTGCATCAGTTTTCATTTCTTAAGCACTGTGCACATGGGCCGAATCTCAGGCCGCATTGGCCAGTTCAAAAGAAACCATTTGACATTCCACCCTTGTGAACTGAAGCCAGTCCGACAGAATCAGGTTGTTCTGTCGAAGGGGCATGACCGAAAAGGCTCCCGATTTGCGTTCTCAGCCAATGGCTGAGAGTGCTGACCAGAGTGTTCTGACGGGGGGGGGGGGGGGGACGTCCCCCCTGTCAGAACACAATAGAACAGCAGGGGAGGTCTCTGTAATAACATTGGATTATCACTACAGCAGCTCCGACCTGAGCTGTCAGTTTTTTTCGTTCAGCCCATTGGGTTGTATTAAAAAAACCTAGCAGTGTGCACTAGGCTTAAGGCTGGGTTCCCATATGCTGCGGCTGCGGTTCATGACATGGGGTCCGGTGCATCCCTGTTCACCGATTCAGGTGCAAATCAAGTCCAAATTTTTGCCTGGATTTTCACCTGAATCGAAAATACTCACAGGACCCTATTTAAAGCAGAGTTCCACTAGTTTTTTGGTTTATTAAAAGTCAGCAGCTATAAAAAGTGTAGCTGCTGACTTTTAATAAACAGTAACTTACCTGTCTCCCGGTCCAGCGACGGCTGCACCCGAAGCCTCGCTCGTCTCCCCCTCCTCCCTGCGGCACCGGCATTTCAGGTGTGGGCGCCGGCCGTGGCTGTACGTTGCCAGTGGCCAGGCAATCTCCTGGGACCTGTGACGTGTCCCAGAAGATTGCCAGGAGGGAGGGGCCGCCTAGGAGGAGAGGAGGAGTCGCCTTGGCGGCCCAGAGGCGGAAGGTGGAAGAGGGACAGGAAGTCCCTCTGAAACCTGGGGACACACTCCCCCCCCAAAAAAATTACATGCCAAATGTGGCATGTAAGGGGGTGAGGAGTGCTTAAAGCGGTAGTTCCATTTTTGGGTGGAACTCCGCTTTAAATTCGGATCGCGGCCATCCCGGAGTTGTGTGAACCAGCTCCATTGAGAGCAAGCCACACTCTCCTGTCATGTGAATTGGATGAAACCCGCATTCAATTTGCATATGTGTGAACCCGGCCTTAGGTTTTTTTTCCGCTCTGTTTTCACCTGGTGATCTTACCAATAACACCACTCTGGATGAAGGAGCACATGGGCAGCTTTGGACAGCAGCATTATCAATATGGGTGGAAGGAAGTGTTAGATGTGCTAACAGATTTAAATACACTAACAAATAGAAGCCAATCCCCAGCTAATATTTTATAAGCAATTACAGAAAACAGTTTTACATAAGCTAATCATTGTAAGCAACCCTGGGGTGCTAAATGGTTTGTTTCATCTCTGTAACTGTCTAATACATTCTACTGGAGAGCTTGTTGGGCAGCTTTATCATCTGCTTCAGCCAAACACTAACCATGAGTGAAAGAAAAGTTTTTGAGTGTAGCACAACACTCATATATCCTAAGCTGCCCTTCTCAGATGGTAAAGCTGCCATTCCTCTTGGTTGGCCAAAAGCCTCCAGTTCCTGGAAATTCTTGGGCTGTCTTGCATGAACTGCCCGTTTGAGATCTCCCCAGAACAGCTCAATGATATTGAGGTCAGGAGACTGAGATGGCCACTCCAGAACCTTCACTTTATTCTGCTGTAGCCAATGACAGGTCGACTTGGCCTTGTGTTTTGGATCATTTTCATGTGGGAATGTCCAAGTATGTCCCATGCGCAACTTCCTAGCTGATGAATGCAAATGTTCCTCCAGTATTTTTCGATAACATACTGCATTCATCTTGCCATCAATTTTGACCAAATTCCCTGTGCCTTTGTAGCTCACATATCCCCAAAACATCAGCGATCCACCTCCGTATTTCACAGGCCTCGTTGAGGCCTCTCCAATTGTAACGTTTATGGTTGTGGCCAAAAAGCTCAATTTTTGTCTCATCACTCCAAATGACTTTGTGCCAGAAGGTTGGAGGCTTGTCTCTGTGATGTTTGGTGTATTGTAAGCAAGATACTTTGTGGTATTTGCGTAGTAAAGGCTTTCTTCTGGCGACTACACCATGCAGCCCACCTTTTTTCAAGTGCCTCCTTATTGTGCATCTTGAAACAACCCCACCACATGTTTTCAGAGAGTCCTGTATTTCACCTGAAGTTATTTGTGGGTTTTTCTTTCAATCCCAAACATTTTTTCTGGCAGTTGTGGCTGAAATGTTAGTTGGTCTACCTGACCGTGGTTTGGTTTCAACAGAACCCCTCATTTTCCACTTCTTGAATAGAGTTTGAACACTGCTGATTGACATTCTCAGTTCCTTGGATATCTTTTTATATCCCTTTCCTGTTTTATACAGTTCAACTACCTTTTCCCACAGATCCTTTGACAATTCTTTTGCTTTCCCCATGACGCAGAATCCAGAAACATCAGTGCAGCACAGGATGAAGGATGCAGGGTCTGTCAGGAGTACAGAAATTCATTGACCTTTTATACACACACATCAATTACAAGCAAACAGATCACATGTGAGGATGGTTACCTTAACCACAACAGTACCTGGCACGAAAACCCCCTTCCTGTCCAAGCCATTTTTCAGCTTTCAGCGCTATCACACTTTGAATGGCAATTACTCAGTCATGCAACACGGTACCCATATGAAATTTGTGTCCTTTTTTTCACACAAATAGAGCTTTCTTTTGGTGGTATTTAATCACTAGGAGGGGGTTTATTTTTTGTGCTATAAATAAAAAAAGATTGAAAATTTTTTGAAAAAATGCCTTTTTCTTTGTTTCGGTCATAAAATTTTCTTTGTAAATTTTGGCCAAAATTTATACTGCTACCTATCTTTGGTAAAAATAACCCAAATAAGTGTATATTATTTGGTCCTTGTGAAAGTTATAGAGTCTACAAGCTATGGTGCCAATCATTGAAAATTGATCACATCTGATCACACCTGATATACTGACAGCCTATCTCATTTCTTGAGACCCTAACAAGCCAGGAAAGTAAAATACCCCCCAAATGACCCCTTTTTGGAAAGTAGACATTCCAAGGTATTTAGTAAGAGGCATGGTGAATTTTTTGAAGCTGTAATTTTTTCCCACAATTCTTTGCAAGATGAAGATTTTTTTTTTCTTTTTTTTTCTTTTCACAAAATGGTCATTGTAACAGGTTATTTCTCACACACAGCATATGCATACCCCAAATTACACCCCAAAACAAATTCTTCTGCTCCTCCTGAGTATGGCGATATCACATGAGTTCTTTAAAACCCCCCATAAAATGAAAGGACCGAACAATCCCAGAGTTCTTTA
>BLSH010216832.1:79044-93648 GCA_018402905.1 Glandirana rugosa | reverse complement strand
TTTTTGGGACCAATGACATTTATACAGCGATCAGAAATTTCAATGTCCACTGATTACTGTATAAATTTCATAAGCAGTGAAGGGGTTAACCTGCAGGGGGCGATCTAGGGGTTAACTGTATTCCCTGGGCGTGTTCTAACTGTGGGGGGACTGGGCTACCATGGGCATAAGAGATCTAACTGATCCCAGTGACAGGGATCAGTAGATGTCCTATGCCCCCACTAACAGAGCGGGGAACCACCGTGTTTACATCGGCGGTTCCCCGTTCTCCGCCCGAGCCGCGGGCACGCTCCTCATGAGTACGGCGGGCGCGCGCGCCCCCTAGCAGCCACCTGCAAATCGCCTCTTTTTTACGGTCATTCATGCTAAGCGTCCGCACTGCTGCCGTGAATATATGATAGGCGGTGTGGAAGTGGTTAAAGTGTTTGTAAAGTCTCGTTTAAAAAAAAAAAATAATAATAACAAACATGTTATACTTATACCTCCTCTGGGCAGTTGGTTTTGCACAGAGCAGGCCCTATCCTCTTCTTCTCAGTTCCCTCTTTGCTGGCCCCTCTCTCCTATTGAGTGTTCCCACAGCCAGCAGCTTCCTATGGGGGCACCCCAGCCAAGTCAGAGCTCCATGTGTCCATTCAGACATGGAGCCCTGGCCCCACCCCTTCTCTCCCCTGATTGGCTGACTGACTTTGATTAACAGTCGTGGGAGCCAATGGCTCCACTGCTGTTTTTCAGCCAATCAGGAGGAGTGTCCTGGACGGCTTAGACAATCGTGGACATCGCTGGAGAGAGATGGGGCTCAGATAAATAATTAGGGGGGTGCTGGGGAGGCTACTACACACAGAAGGTTTTTTATCTCAATGCATAGAATGCAGTAAGATAAGAAACCTTCTGCCTTTACAACTCCTTTAACCAGTTTAAGACCGGCTCACGTACATTTACTGCTGCAGAGTGGCAGCGTAATGCGAATTGCTGTTTATAAATGGCAATTCACGCAGTTGCAGCTAGGGGGCGAGTGTGTGGCCGCGTGTCGGGCGGACTTGATGTCCGCCGGCAACCCGCGATCGCCTACTACACAGGAAGAACGGGGAAACTCCGATGTAAACACGGCGGTTCCCCGTTCTGACAGGCGGCATGACAGAGATCTACTGATCCCTGTGATCAATTAGATCTGTCATGCCCCTGCCAGCCCAGCCCCCACACAGTTAGAATACGCCTAGGGAACACAGTTTACCCCTTAATTGCCACCTGGAGGTTAACCCCTTCCCTGCCAGTGATTTTTATACAGTAATCAGTGGCTATTTTTAGATCTGATCGCTGTATAAATGTTAATGGTCCCAAAAAAGTGTCAAAAACGTCCAATATGTCCGATAAGTGGTTAAAATGGTTGTAATCCTACAAATAAAAAAAAAAAAGTGCTTGTGCTGTCTAACCTGTCCCTCTCTAAGCTGTAAAAAAACTGGCTGATCTTGCCAGTTCCTGTGTCCCCACCCCTGTTTACTGACCATGGTAATCATGGCTGCTGAGCCCTGATTACCGTGGACAGTTTATGTTCCTCCGACAACCGCAGGTTTCCTCCCCCCCCCCCAGCCTGTTAGCTCCTGTGTGTGAGCCACCTCTGCCCCCCCCCCCCGCCGCTACTATTAGTGGTAATGTAAACTGTAAAAAAATGTCACCGCCAGACCCTCTCTTTTATGCAGCCATAATGCACAGTGTAAGTGTCCTCCCCCATCTACAGGCTACAGTGGATGGGGCTGAATGGCCAGCTGACATCAAAGGGAGGTCTCAGTCCCTCCCACTGTAGCCCGTAGATGGAGTAGGAGAGCGGCCGGGAGTCACGTGACTGGCGTGAAGAGATCTGAGTAAATAGGTATTTACATGCTTCATTTTTCAGCAAACACTTATACTGTGTGTTATGTCTGCATAAAAGAGAGGGGCTGGCAGTGACACTTTTTTAAAGGTTACAAACACTTTAATTGAACAAGCTGAAGTTAGAAGTTGATTGGTACAGTATGTATGCCACAGCAGCACCATATTCTGTGGACACCAGTTTTAGTAAATCTCCCACTGTACGTCTTGTATTCTTTTAATTGTAAATAGTGTGTATACACTGCATTTCTGTTTAGAAAAGGCACATTAATATACCACAGGGTTGCTTCCTGGCTTTACTGCAAAAATTTGAAAAAAAGCAAGAATTAGAAAAACAAGCAACCACATCTAGGAACTTGCAAATTATAATGTATTACTTTTTGATCTTGGGTTTAGCTATGCTTTAAGCGTGTGGATGTATATATAACACATACAAAGCATAATATTTTATTCAGTTTTCAGTACTTGAAATTATACAATATATGTCCTTATTGCCAAATACTGTTTAGGAATCATGTGAATCTGTTGGCTTTTCCGCTTTCCTGTCTTTTTTGCAAACACGAAAAACATTAATTGGATGGGCAAAAGTAATCAGCATCAGAATGGCAAAAAAAATGTTGACCTGTTGATAAAAAATAACACTGATTAAAATACAATTCCCAGCAACAACTGAAACCAATCTGAACTTTTGCTATCCAGCAAAAACTGCATCTTTGCTAAAGTCAGATTTCACAGCTCTGAGAGAAGGGGTAAGATGGATAGTCTGTTTTCGGCACTCTTAAGCCTCATACACACGGGACGACGATCCTATGTACGATCGTCGCAAATCGTATGTTGCATAATGTAACTTGCATACTGACTGCACTACACGATCGTACAAGCACAGAAAGAACGTTCAGGTGCATGTAATTAGCATCCGGCCGTTCCTGACTTCTGAGCATGCGTGTTTTGCACAATACAACTTGTACCAACTTCTCTGTACACACGATACAACGGTCGTATGAGCACTTGTTGGTACGACCAAGTTTTCTAGTTTGCTCATACAACTCCCTTGTACGACCGTCATATGTTTGGCTGTTCTAATCGCGCATACGAACGATCGATATTGCATACAACGGTCGTTAGTACAACCTGTTGTATATGATCGTCGTCTCGTGTGTATGA
Organism: Glandirana rugosa; assembly: GCA_018402905.1. Lineage (NCBI taxonomy): Eukaryota > Metazoa > Chordata > Amphibia > Anura > Ranidae > Glandirana > Glandirana rugosa. Next base: position 90,618 of record BLSH010216832.1, on the reverse strand, counting down.
GACTTTAGCAGCATAGCTTCTCTGCTTCTTACCATTTCACTAATGTAATTTCAACTTTCAGAGCAAGTTTAAATTTGATTGGTGGTGGCAAGTAACCTACTAATCGTGATCATTTGATACATCAGGATTTCTTTGTGAGAAAGTTAGGTGTTTGAAAATACATCTCCTGTATTGAAAACAGGTAAATAAAGGGGTTACCAACATAAGGGAGTAGAGTAGAGTCATTCACTGCATCTCAAGGCTTAACTTTCAGTTTTTACTGTAGTGTATCTTTAAGGCTGGGTTCACACCTATGCGAATTGGATGCAGCTTAAACCGCATCCAGTTCGCAGGACACTTGAAAACACATTGTTTTCAAGGTGTCCTGTTCACATATGTGTGGTGCCTTCGCACTCCGCATTGCACAGAAAATGTGTGCGTTTTCTGTGCAATGCGGTGCAAATTCCCAGCCCGTTGTGCTCAATGGGAGCGCATCTAACACAAAGATGCACTCGGCACTGAACGGGGAAATTTTCCCCTGCTCGCGGCCCCTCCCTTCCCCCGCAGCTGCTGTGCTGTGAGAACGGACAGAAGCCGCCGAACGGCGGCTCCGTCCCTTCTCTACAGCAGACAGGCTGGAATTCACACCGGACTGGTGTGAATACAGCCTCAAACAGACTTGTATTTTGACTATTCAGGATTCTGTGTACCTTCCATTCACCTGCACTTTTTTCTGCCAAAGAGCCACAAAAAATGCTGTGGAAGTTATTTGGTAATTTGAACAGTAGCCTGTCATTATTGGAGCCTCATCCATTCCCACTAGTCTGTCAACCTCATGATCTCCACAAACAGGGTCACTGTTACAAATTATGGGGCCCCACACAACCTACCTTGTGAGGCCCCCTTCAACCACGTCCTGTCCCCGCCCCTGACCCTGGCCTTAAAACACAATGCGGGTTTGTTGCTTCTTACACATGCGTGCAGGGCCAATGTGTGTGTTCAGAATTGTGCGAAGGAGCGGGGGCAGTTTACATTTCTTTTTAATTTTATTTTTATTAAAAATTTAAAAAATTACACTATATCTTTATTTATTTTTTTCTTTCACAAGGTATGGATAACATCCTGTGTGATAGCATGGGCCATGACAGGTCCTCTTTTAGACCCCATATCTGGCCTATAAAGCATCTGATCAAACCAAGATTGGTTTGATCAGATGCTTGTTCAAGCTGGTAATGGCTTGTTTACATCAGATTAAAACTGGAAGCAACAAAATTCTTGTTGCTTCGGGTTTTTGACATCACACAGTGGGAGGAACGGCACCCATCCCTCTTACTGTGTTCCAGGAACTGAATGCTACTAGTCACACTGGTGGGACTCCCTTCCACTGCCTGTAAAAGTAATCCAGGGGTTTCATAGTCACTAGGATTACTTTTACTTTGTGCAGAATTGCTGAGGCTAAAAAATTATATCTCGATCATTGCTGCAGTGATGACCCAGATATCACTCTTCCAGCGTACTGATACGTCGCCAGTAACTGGACATGTAAACATGTGCAGTCCACTGCTCATGTTTACTGCTCCCCAACTGAGGTGTAAAGTAGCATCTCACTGTCTTACGATCATCAGCATTACAATAATCATCACAGGGAGCACAGTAAGCAGGAGCTCTATCATGGTTTCTATGTCACATGGCTGCTGGGTGCTGACTTTGTTAACTTATGGCTGTGCTGTATGTACCAGACTGTAACACAGCACAGCCATAACAAAGTCAGCACCTTCAGCAGCCATGTGACATAGAGCCATGATAGAGCCCCTTCTTGATGTGCTCCCTGTGATGATTATTGTAATGCTGATGATAACGTGCTTTACTGGGAGTTATATACAGTAAAAGGATAGTGTGAGTATTCTATGCTCTATTCTCCACTCACTGTCCATTGCAGCCATGCTCTAACTCTCCTTTATATGTTCCCTTTCAGTCGCGTGCAGCCTCACATCTCAGCACCTGAGGACTAGAGGCTGGTGCCGGGCGCCGGGTGGAGTATCACAGTATCACTCCCCCGACCGGGACTAATTTGAGTAGCGGGGCAGCATAATGTACATGCGCCCCGAAAATGTTGACCTGATGGGGCCAGGAAAATGGTATAACCCTGCTCCATAAACAAGTAGGAGTGGGTTAGAAGTCTAGCAAGCTTGATTTTTTTTATTTCTATTATTTAATGCAGCAAAGAACCATAATGATGCCCGGGCTCTGCTGTGGAGCTGATAGGGCAGTACAACCGGCCCTGTTGTACCCTATCAGCATCCCTGTCCACAAATGGGCATCCCTCAGTGTGGGAACTTGGAAGGCAGTACTATGAGAGAGGAACAGGGTTGACCTGCTGCAAGTGTAATGAAGCTTAGGCAAAACTGCTGCTTAGAGATGGCATGCAGGTACAGCTTGGCAAGCGTGGTGGTATAATCAGATTATCATCTAACTTTACTGTGGATAGAGGAATTATACCATGGTCTGGTAAAGGATTCGTATACCACCACACACATTGAATAGTATCTGCCCCCTGGATTTTAAGGGAAACGCCAAGCAAAAAGTAAAAAAAAAACGCCCCCCCCAAAAAAAAATCCATACCAGACCCTTATCCAAGCATGCAACCCAGCAGACCAGGAAAGGAGGGGACGAGCAAGCACCCACCTTCCTGAACCATACCAGGCCACTTGCGCTTAACATGGGGAGGGTGCTTTGGGTGCACCAAAAGCACCCCTTCCCCATGTTGATGGGGACAAGGGCTCCTACCCCCCAACCCTGGCCGGTGGTTGTGGAATCTGCGGATGGGGGCTTATCGGAATCTGGAATTCTCCTTTAACAAGGGGGTCCCCCAGATCCCAGCCTCCCCTATGTGAATAAGTATGGGGTACATAGTGCCCTTACTCATTCACAAGAAAAGTGTAAAAAGTGAATAAAAAGACACGTTTTTGACAAGTCCTTTATTAAAAAAAAAAAAGTCCCCCGTGTAGATCCATCGTCAATCATAACGCCGTTGCTCTGTTGGCTGACAGCTCTTAAATAGTTAAGGGGTGGGGCCAGTGACATCATCTAGTGGTCCCACCCCCTTGTAATGTCATCGACCCAGCATACCCCGGTCACTCTATCACAAGGGGGTGTAGGTCGCCATTGACGTCATTGGGTGGCCCCACCCCTTTGTTATTTACATAACTTGTTAAAGGGGGCTTCCAGATTTCAATATGCCCCCCCTCCTGCAGATCCTCACAAGCATGGGGACAAGGTGCTTTGGGAGGCAGAGTCCCCCTGCCCCAAAGAACCTCCATGTTGAGGGCATGTGGCTTGGTATAGTTCAGAAGGGGGGGGGTGCTAGCTTGTCTCACCCCTTTCCGGGCTGCCAGGCTGCATGCTCAGGTAAGGGTCTAGTATGGATTTTGGGGTGGGGGGCCATGCGTTTTTTTTTTAACTCTGGTGTGGGAACCCCCTTAAATTCCATACCAGACCTGAGAAGCCTGGTATGGATTGGGAGGGGGGACCCCACACTGTTTTTTTCTGCATTTTTTATTTGTTTACATTAATCAGCTGATGAGTCATCGGTTAAGGATGCAGCGGCCGTCTTCCCAGCCTACTCCTTAACAACCAGCTATTCTTCACACAGAATTCTAATCAGGTGATCATTTTTTGACTGATCTGAATTAGAATTTTTCCAAAAATGTGGAATTTGTTAGAAAACGAATATACGAAACAAAATTAAACAAATTTCAACTAAATTCGTTACTATATCATTTGGAGATTCGGATATTCCTAATCTCCGAATAACCAAAAATTTGTCCCAATTTACATCCGGACAAAACAAATTTCACATGTCTATTAAGAGCATACAACTCTTTTCCCTTCCTCCAAAATTCAGGCAACAGTACTGTCATGTAAGGACGAGTAGAGAGTTCTTAGTCCTGTGTAGACCATATCAACTTGCAGCTTATACAGTGGTGGGTGAGGGAAGAGATACAGTAAGTGTACACAACACACAATGCTGGAAATGAAAGTGGTTGTAAAGCCACTTTGTCATGATCATACAATCCGCTCTGTTAGATAACGTTATGTGCCCCGCTGTATGTGCTTTATAAAAAATATGTCCATTTGTACCTTATTGTCAGAGCACCTCTCGGCGCTTACGTGACTGCTTGCCGCTCTCCTCTTCCAGTCTGACAACTACAGTGGGAGGGGCCGAGAACCCCCCCTGATGTCAGCCGGAAGGAGGGGAGGAGAGGAGAGGAGGAGAGCAGCGGCGATCACGTGAGTGCCGAGAGGCAATCTGAAATAAGGTACAAATTGGCATATATTTTATAAAGCACATACAATGGGCACATAAAATTATCGAACACTGGGGATTGTATGATCATGACAAAGCTATGATCGCAGCAGGAGGGAAAGGGCAGGGAGCAGAGCGGCACTGTCACTAGCTGACAGGCAGGGAGGGTGAGAGGACAGAGGAGAGACAGCAGATGATGGAGGCATGTAAACTAACCACGGTATCAGGGGCTTAGCAGCCATGATAAACGTGGTCCGTTTACAGAGGGGGGGGGGCAGAACCAGACAGGATCAGCCAGGTATTTTAGATTATACATGGGCCAAATTACAAAGCACAATCACTGTGCCTTTATTCATGCTTTAAGGGAACAGGATTATTTTTTTTAGGGTTATAAACACTTTCAAAATAAACCTGTGCTTTGTCCAAAAAGAACAAAGCAACAGGTTTACTTAAACTGTCTTTACAGCCAGCTATAACTGTTTAACAAAAAAGACCTGGATCTGATACCACTTAGGGGCTGCATACTTCCTCTATTGGAATGACTGTATAATACTTGTAGTGATCTGCCTTAGGAAAATATTTGTTTTTTTAATAGGTTCATCACATTGTCTGGGTTTTTGTATACATTATGTTTTTTAATTGGCTTTTGGCAATAATAAAGGTCTAGTTAAAGGCTTATTTTGTGTTATCTCAAAATTTGTGTAAACATTGTATATCTCTTTTTGATAATATATTACTCAGCTACCCAATGATTCCCAGAAATCTTGAACATCTGATTACATACATAAAATGGGTCACCGTGGAGATGGGTTTGTATGATGTAAAATGCAGGATACTGAAAAAGAGCTATGACAGCAGAAAGTGACATCAATAGTCCGAAGAGTTTTCCAAAGTGCTTGGCTGGAAATCTAAAGCATATAAAAAAATGTATAATTAATGCGTGTCAGTGAAATCATACCAACCTCTAATATACTGTATAAAAACACAATATTGTTGCCCTGAGCAGTCTTATGCAATGGCTGTTGAGTGATATTGTACAGCAATATACAGCGATACTGTACAATGACAATACATTGAAATCTGTAAATACAGCAGAACTCAACTGCTAAATGACCTCCCCCCACCCCTGTTTAGCATTGCCATTTAAAAAATGCCATGTTTTGTGTATATACTGGAGTTGAATTGTACAGTCAGTTACGATTATTGAGGGTACATTTTTTACGTTATGTACCTTAGCTGTTTTGATACTATTATTACAGGTAATGTATCAGTATCTTTAAATTGTCTGATATTTACACTATGCTCTGTACACTGTCACTGTGTAATGGAAGCAACTTTGTTTACTTTCTATGCATAACAAATAAAGGTAAATTAAAATGGCATATGTCCAGATGCACTGCCGGTGTTCTATCAGAATCAGAGTAGGTAACAGAAGTGACGTTCCGGCACTGCACAGCGACGGCCATCTTGGTACACCCTGTCACTGCTGTGTTTTGGCCTAGACCTAGGGCGGCACTTTGCGGGGGGGGGGGGTGCGTAAAAGCCACCCCCTCCCGAGAAAAAGCCAGTCTCCCAGAGCCCCAGCTCTGCTGCAGCCTCCCGTGCAAATATAGCTTGTAGCGCGGTGCTTCTAAATCCATTATGGGCAGTAGCAGAGCATAGCGTGTGTTTGGCCGTTAGGGGGAAGCTACTTGCGTCCCCATAAGCGGCCGGTGACTGGCTGCACATCATTAGACTACTAGAAACCCTCCTCTATGCGGCTTTCTCACTGCATCTTCTCCCAGGGTCTGTGTGTGACAGGAGGAGGAGAAGAGAGAGAGACAGGGGAGCACAAGGGGAACACAGGGTGTCGGCCAGGAGTCAGGACAGCAGATACAATACATTAACAAACAATTACTTTTGTATTGGCCAGACCAAGCCAATCACAAATAAAGCAACAAATATATACAGATCATGATGATAATACTACTGCAAGAAAGTGATCCATGCTAAACTAATTAAAAAGTCCACATTCAATAAAAGTTCATGTACTGTAAACTTTGCAAGGAGTTTGCATTGTTTGCAGCATGCATGGAGCAATTTGCACACGCTGAAATCATTGCAAACTCATTAAACAGTTCGCATTCAGTGAAAGTTCATGTACTGCAAAGTGCTGCAAACTGCAAACAATGCAAACTCATTAAAGAGAAAAAAAAATAAAAGTCAGCAGCTAGAAATACTGTAGCTAGTGAATTTTAATATTAGAACACTTACTTGTCCAGGGGTCCCACAATGTCGACACCCAGAGGCAGATATTTAATTAGGCAAATTAGGCGGTTGCCTAAGGGCTTGCATTAATGGCCGTTTGCGGGGTGAGCGGGCCGGCAGCAGGGAGTCTTTATGTTGTGGGACCTAAAGCAGCTGCCGGCGGTGTGTGTGGAGGGATACTGACAGCTGAAAGCTCAGTGGCAGGTATCCAGTGCTACACACAGTGAGCCTGGGTTCGATGCGGGAACTGCCACAATTCCAATGCCAGTTCTCACATCGCATCTCTCACGCAGGCAGTTTACACTGCCTTCTGTGAACCGCTGCGGGTGTCAATACAATGTTAATGACACCCCCAGATTGGTTCACAGATTGCAGTACGAACTGTGGATTCGGACAGGAATCAGATCGCATAGATTAGAACACCCATGCAATCCGATTCCAGTGTGGGGAAAAAAAGTCCATGCACCTTTTTCTGTGCGAATCCAATGCGAGTTCAGCCATACAACTGTATGGCTGAACTTGCATCGCACAGACATCACATGTGATCAGCACCGCAGTGTGGGTGTTAATCACATGCAATGTCACTTTAGTGTGAACCCAGCCTAAAACTTGTGAGGCTGCACTGATGGCCACTGATGAGGCAGCACTGTTAAGCTGCACTGATAGGCTACACTGGTAGTCTCTGATGAGGCCACACTGATGGCCACTGATGAGGCCGCACTAATGGCCACTGATAAGCTGCACTGTTGGGCACTGATAAGGTTGCACTGCACTGATAAGGCAGTACTGATATGGGCCCTGATGGGGTTGCACTGATTGGACTCTAATGATGGGCACTGATAGGCTGCATTAATGGGCACTGATAAGGCCGCACTGATTGGCACTGATAGGGCTGCATTGATGGGACTGTATTGATGATGAGCACTGATAAGGCTGAACTGTTGCACTGATGAGGTGGCACTCTTATGCTGCACTGATAGTCTGCACTGGTGTCCCCTTATGAGGCCACACTGATGGGCACTGATAGGCCACACTGGTGGCCCCTGATGAGGCTGCACTGATAGACACTAATAAGCTGCACTGTTGGGCGCTGATAAGGCAGCACTGATATGGGCACTTATGGGACTGTGATTGTGTGTGCTATTGTACAGAAAGGAAGAGGTGAAGCTCTAAAAGAAAGAGGTGGGGCCTAAATAGGAAGGGGTGTGGTTTACAGATGATAGGGGGGGACTTAAACAAGAAAGGGTGTGGCCTGGACAGTAAGGGGTGGGTGTATTTAAATTAGGGGGTGCATGAGTTTAGTCAGACCTAGGGTAGCACATAACCTAAATACACCACTGCACCCCATACTCGTCCGCAGTACGAAGGCGGCAGCGGACATCTTTTTGCATCCCTTGCATTTCACAGTTTTTTTTGTTTGTTTACTTTACAGTTTTTATTGAGTTTTACATAATAATTTCCAAAAAAAAATTACAGTTATATAGTATTGCTTTTCATATTGCATAAAATATCCTACATTCAAGGAACCAATAATAAGGATTATATTAAAAAGATATTACCGTATATACTCGTGTATAAGTCGACCCGCGTATAAGCCGACCCCCCTACTTTTGCCCAAAAAATATGGGAAAACTTATTGACCCGCGTATAAGCCTAGGGTGTGAAATGCAGCAGCCAGAACACAGGGACAGGGAGCCAGAACACAGGGACAGGGTGCCAGAACACAGGGACAGGGGGTGCCAGAACACAGGGACAGGGAGCCAGAACACAGGGACAGGGTGCCAGGACACAGGGACAGGGTGCCAAAACACAGGGACAGGGTGCCAGAACACAGGGACAGGGAGCCAGAACACAGGGACAGGGTGCCAGAACACAGGGGCAGGGTGCCAGAACACAGGGACAGGGTGCCAGAACACAGGGATTTTAATGCCAGGACACAGGGATTTTAATGCCAGGACACAGGGATATTAGCCAGGACACAGGGATTTTAATGCCAGGACACAGAGACTGTAGCCAGAACACATAAGGGATGAGTAAGGTAGTTTAGTTTCACATTAAACAGAGCTGTGCTGCTTCTAAGAGCTGTTCTGTGCTTTGTAAGTGTGATTAAACACATTGGAATGCAGAGAATGCTGAGAATGCAGAGAGAGAGCTGCAGCTCTTCACGGAGATCAGGAGGTGGGCAGGACTGAACAGCTAACAACAGCTTGTCCCGCCCACCTCCCGACATCAAGCTAAGAATCTGACACCTCTCTCAGCATTCTCTGCATTCCAATGTGTTTAATCACACTTACAAAGCACAGAACAGCTCTTAGAAGCAGCACAGCTCTGTTTAATGTGAAACTACTGATCACCCACAGACACTGACTCGGGTATAAGTTGAGGGGGGTCTTTTTCAGCACAAAAAAATGTGCTGAAAAACTCGACTTATACCCGAGTATATACGGTAATCAATAGTTAGATTTTTGGTAACCTTCCCCCACTTACCCTGAATGGGAACTAACTACAAGCGGGACTTGGTTACCAGGCTATTGAATTAACAGGGATGAAAAGAGGGATCCATATGTTATTCATAATCTTAGTATATCAAATATCGCTATTCTTTAGCTAGTTGGAGGCTCTTGGATTGTTTAAAGTGATACTAAAGGCTCGCATTTAAAAAAAAAAAAAAAAACATGTCATACTCACCTCTTCTGTGGAGCGGTTTTGCACAGAGTCGCCCCTATCCCCATCTTCTGGGGTCCTCCAGTGGTGCTCTGGGCTCTTCCTCTTCTCAAGTGAACACCACACTTCTTTGGAGTCACCCGTGCAGGCACGGTCCCTAGTCCTGCTGTTGCGTGTATTCACACAAACAGCGGGACTCATCCCCGCCCTCTATCTCCCGGGTTACTGGACTTGATTGGCAGCAGTGGGAGCCAATGGCTCCCCAGCGTCCAATCCAGCCAATGAGGACAAGAGCAGCTTGGGGGAGCTGCGAGGGTCGTCCCTGCCACAGATTCATTTTGGGCTCAGGTAAGTAAAGGGGGATTCGGGGGGGCTACTGCAGGTGAAAAGGTTTTTCACCTTAATGCATAGAATGCATTAAGATGAAAAACTTTGAGGGTTTACAACCACTTTAACAATTCTTGCCATTTTTTTAAAATGTATTGACATAAGAATTCCTACAGTATCTCACAAAAATGAGTACACCCCTCACATTTTTGTAAATATTTTATTATATCTTTTCATTTGACAACACCGAAGAAATTACACTTTGCTAAAATGTAAAGTAGTGAGTGTACAGCTTGTACAACAGTGTAAATTTGTTGTCCCCTCAAAATAACTCAACACACAGCCATTAATCTCTAAACCGTTAGCAACAAAAGTGAGTACATCACTGAAAATGTCCAAATTGGGCTCAATTTGTCAATATTTTGTGTGGCCACCTTTATTTTCCAGCTCTGCCTTAACCCTCTTGGGCATAGACTTCACCAGAGCTTCACAGGTGGCCACTGGAGTCCTCTTCCACTCCTCCATGACGACATCACAGAGCTGGTGGATGTTAGAGACCTTGCTCCACCTTCAGTTTGAGGATGCCCCACAGATGGTCAATAGGGTTTAGGTCTGGAGACATGCTTTGGTCAGTCCATCACCTTTACCCTCAACTTCTTTAGCAAGGCAGTGGTCATCTTGGAGGTGTGTTTGGGGTCGTTATCATGTTGGAATACTGCCCTGCAGCCCAATCTCCGAAGGGAGGATCATGCTCTACTTCAGTATGTCATGGTACATGTTGGCATTCACAGTTCCCTCAATGAACTGTAGCTCCCCAGCGCTCATGCAGCCCCAGACCATGACACTCCCACCACCATGCTTGACTGTAGGCAAGACACACTTGTCTTTATACTTCTCACCTGATTGCCGCCACACACGCTTGACACCATCTGAACCAAATAAGTTTATCTTGGTTTCATCAGACCACAGGACATGGTTCCAGTAATCAATGTCCTTAGTCTGCTTGTCTTCAGCAAAGGTACTTCCTGATGATGTGGTATTACCACAAAATGCATAGAGGTCACATCCGCCTCCTCTGATCTGGTTCGCGGCTTGGAATGCACGCCGATTTGACTGTAATCAACTAAGGCTGAACGTGCTAGTGCTGGCAGACAGCACTTTTTAATGTGAGTAAACATTTTAGACTACGTTGTATGGATTATCTTTCAATAAATTGACTTGCGCTATGAAGTTTGTTCCTTTGTTTTTATGAGATTTGTTGCCCAACTTGAATTGGGAGAGAAATTGGAGCATTTGCATTTATGGAGCCATCCAGCATAGCCTAGTGGAGGAGAAGGTGGTCCGGTGTAATGTTTGATGACAAAAACGCAGGATTTTTACATACATCTGGTGAGTGCGTAGTGAATTTACAGGTGTGGTGGTGGAGCACTCTAATATTACAGAAGAACCGACTTTCTTGTTGATAGCCACAGTTTTCCTTCACTTGGTGGATGAGCTTGCATACCTCCTTTCAACATTGAAGATATACAGTGTCTATGTGAAAGACTCTAGCATTGGACTTTGTTGAATTTTGCTGTTTACATAGATTTACCCCCATTACTTACTATTGCACTTTAACCACTTCAGCCCCGCAAGGATTTCCAGCTTTAGGACCGGAGCCCTTTTTGCGATACGGCACTGCGTCGCTTTAACTGAAAATTGCGCGGTCGTGCGACGTTGTACCCAAACGAAATTTGCGTCCTTTTTTTAGCCGGTTTTTGCCACTTGTTTTTACAAAAAAATAAAAAAAAAACCTAAACATAAAATCGTTTTTCATTCTTTACACCCAAAAAAACGTTTTAACAGCGAGAAGAAAACAAATATCGCCGCTAGTCTTTACTGCGTCGCCACTAGTTTATGGTGGTTTTCTTTCGAGACAAACACCCTTTTTTTCCTGCGTTTAAAGCAAACCCATGTTGCAGCGTGCTGGCGCGTTAAAAGTCAATTTCGCTGCGTCACGGCATAGCGTTTTTCCCGAGGCCAGGATTTCGACCTTTAGGAACGCCCCGACT
>BLSH010216832.1:45545-63512 GCA_018402905.1 Glandirana rugosa | reverse complement strand
TGCTGCTGACGGCATTCCCAAATGACACCGGGGGCTCAGTGGAAGCACCAGGCGAAGGCAGAGGAGGAGGAAGAGGTCGCCAATGCAGCTGTGGCACCGCCAGCACCTCAGAAGGCAGGGTTAGCATGGCCGAAATGTGGAAAAGCTTTGTCAGCAGCACACCACAACAAACAGCACCACCAGCTGATAGGCAACGTCTTAGCAGGAGGCAGCATTTCAGCAACATGGTGGAACAGTATGTGTGCACACGCCTACACGTACTGACTGATGGGTCTGCCCCATTCAACTTCTGGGTCTCCAATTTGGGCACATGGCCTGAGCTTGCACATTATGCCTTGGAGGTGCTGGCCTGTCCTGCAGCCAGTGTATTGTCTGAACGTGTGTTTAGCACGGCAGGGGGCGTTATCACAGACAAGCGCAGCCGCCTGTCCACAGCCAACGTGGACAAGCTAACGTTTATTAAAATGAACCAGGCATGAATCCCACAAGACTTGTCTGTGCCTGAACCTTGCGCAGAATAGACATTTACTGTATACTGGCCTCACACAGCCATTGGTATACTTAAGTGAAATTATTCTTTTTTTTTAATATGTCTCAATATTTTTGGGGCTACCCCAAGTAGAAAAAAAAACAAACAAACAAAAAACAGTGTTGGCTACCTCCTCCTCCTCCACCGCCAGTTCCACCTACACCGCCACGGTCACCGCCTCCTCAACCTCCTACTCCACATCTACCTCCTCCTCCATTTTTTATTTTTTTTATGTGATTTTAAGTTATTTCCCTATCCACATTTGTTTGCAGGGCACTTGTCCTACTTTTACCCCCACGTTGCTTCCTTTTACAGCCCTCTAGCCCTTTCCAGGACTTTATTAGAGCCATTTTAGTGCCCAAAAGTTCAGGTCACCATTGACTTCAATGGGATTCGGGGTCAAGTTTGGGTCAAGTTCGGGGCAGAACCCAAACGTTTTCGCGAAGTTCGGCCGAACCAGCCAAACATCCAGGTGTCCGCTCAACTCTACTGAAGAATAACATTAAAAGATTTCCTGAGAAAGGTAATGAGTCATTGATACTTGCAATGTTGGAGCCCTTATCATCCAGTAGTTGGCAGTATTGTACTTTGAACAAAAAATTAAAGTACAACTAAAGGCAACATACATATTTTAGTAAATCCTCATATAAATATCTGAAAGTTACACATGGTAATAAACATAATAACTGAAATGATTATTTCCCTACCATGTAGCTGTGATTGGGGTCTATAATCCCCTCCATCAGTTCTCCTTAGCTGTATAGTGTAGTGATGATGGGAGGAGTTCTGCAGAGGTCAGATGTAATTTCCTGTCAGTGAAATAGCTGCTCTATCCCACAGACATCCAGACTTCTATGATGTTCAGTCTTTTTTACATAACACACACCCATCTGCCAATCAATAACTGGGTGTGTGCTATGTAACCACAGCACAAGATAGTACAGGTTACTTTGCATACAGATCAGTCTATTAATCTGTCTGCACTCCTCTGGTAATTTGTAATCTGGCAGAACAGGAGAAGCTAGAACAGTGGGCGGGCAAAGGAAGGACATAGGTGGGAGTGGGTGGGCTTCACTGGCCGATCATGGGCAGAGCCTAATCATGATTCTATGTAGAATGAAATCCCTCAGCTTCCCATGTGATACAAAGCCCCTCCCCCAGTGATGTCAAGACATTTTTTGCAGAGAGAATAGATGCAAATGGGGACAACATGAGTCTAACACAGGCAATTCAAAAACCAGGAAGTAAAGTTGTTACCTCACTAAAGGAAGTGCACATGACAGCAGGGGACAAGGTAGAGATCTCACCATCCTTACTGCTTTTTGCAAAACAATCAGTGACATGTTTAACAGACTGTATAGGTGCATAACATATTGATTTCTTCATTTTGACCATAGTTCTACTTTAAGCTCAATCCATAAAAAACACATTGTTATAACAGTGTACTTAAAAAGAGAATGTGACAACCACTTTAACCTACAGGTAAGCCTAGAATAAGGCTTACCTGTAGGTGCACTTCATATCTCTCAAACCTGCACGGTTCAGGAGATATGCAGTGTTTTGCATGTGCTGACATCATGTCGGCACATGCGCAGTGAAGAAATGGCCTCTGTGCCGTTTCTCCGCTGACCCTGTGCCGTGACTGGTGGCTCCTGTGCACACGCGACTCCGGCCAGTCACAGAGCCGGAGTTGCGGCAGAAGATGGACGCGGCCTGAAGTGGGGACATCACTAGACACCGCAGACTTTGTTTGCAGGTAAGTGGCACATAACTTTACAGGGTTATATTGAGGAAGTAAACCCAATCTGGTTTTACTTCCTCTTTAACATTGGAGTCTATGGTTGGGGGACACCCAGTTTGGGGACACCGTTCTCCCGAACCATAACCAATAAAAATACCAAACTTGGGACACATAGAGAGGGCCCCCTGGGCAACAACTGGTCCAAGTTTGGAACCTCCAGAGCCTAGGGTTCGGCCATACTGGGTCCCCAAATTGACTGGTCATTGAGTGAATTTCGGAATTAACATTGGAGTCTATGGGAGGGGGGACACCCGGTTTGGGGACACCGTTTTCCCGAACCATAGCCGATAAAAATACCAAACGTGGATCACATGGAGAAGGGCCCCTGGGCAACAACTGGTCCAAGTTTGGGACTGCACCTATGGTTCGGCCGGACCAGGTCCCCAAAATGACCGGTTATTGACTGGCAGTTGTTGGGTGAATTTTGGACTTAACTTTGGAGTCTAAGGGAGGTTGACACCCAGTTTGGGGACACCGTTCTCCTAAACCATAGCCAATAAAAATACCAAACTTGGGTCACATAGAGAGGGCCCACCCGGACCACCACAACTGATTCAAGATTGGGACCTCCAGCACCTATTGTTCATTGTGAGGTCTTATTGCAATTATTGGGTGAGGCTGTGCTGCCTGTTCACTGTTTTTTTACTGGAGTCTAGGGACACCAGCACCGGCATGGGGGGTTAGAACGGCAGCCAGTACAGATGTAGGGGGCCCCAACAGGACCGCAGGAGGCCCTATGATACTCTCCTGGTCCCCCCATGGTGTCCCCCTGTGTCCTCCACCCCCACAGTGTCCTCCCTTCCACCACCCATGGTGTCCCCCTGTGCCCTCCACCCACCACGGTGACCACCTGTGTCCTCAGCCCCCACGGTGTCCTTCCCTCCCCCACCCATGGTGTCCCCCTGCTGTTTCCTCCCCCACCACGGTGACCCCCTGTGTCCTTCATTCCCAACAGTGTCCTCCTCTCCCCCATCCACTGTGTCCTCATGCCTTCCCCTCCCCCACCCCATGGTGTCCCCCTGCATCCTCCTAGCCCCCCCACGGTGTCCTCCTGTGCCCTACCCCGCCCCCTCATATTGTCCTTCTCTGATCCCCCCCGACTGTGTCCTTCTCTGTCCCTGTCTGCGCAATGTCCCTCTCTGCCCCTGGCATCCCTGTTTGTCCTCATCACAATGCATCCCTCTCTGTCCCCGGCATCCCTCTCTGTCCTCATCGTACTGCATCCCTCTCTGTCCCCAGCATCCCTCTCTGTCCTTGTTGTACAGTGTACCTTTCTGTTCTTCTCCCAGGACATCCTGTAAATAGCAACTATAATAGGGGGCTCAGTCCATTAAGAACTTGTTTACATTTGCAGTTTGGGGGAGGTAAAATCCCCACAGATGAGCCCTGTTTTTTACCACCCTGCAACTGTACCCCACTACACATGTTGCAACAGGAATTGTACACCCTGTCACACTTAAAAGAAATATAGCAACCTTGTGCAGTGACCAGGGGGCTAAAGCAGGCAGTGAGGAGGCATTGTATCACCTTTTCACCACCTGCTTTAACCCCTTGGATCCTACGCTAGCATGCATTGCACACTTCACTTGAATGGGTCATGCTTGGCAGGCTACACCTGGTAAGTGTGACAGAGTGTATAATTCCTACTGCGGCTGCAACATGTGTACACCACTGGCCAGTGGGCAGATTTGGTGGGATGGCCAGTGGGTGGATGTGGTGGGCTGGCCAGTGGGCGGATGTGGTGGGATGGCCAGTGGGCAGGCCCTGGGGAATGTTGGTGGTCAGACGGAGGGCCCAGGTCTAAAGCTGTGTAAGGGGCCCCAAAATTTCTGATGGCTGTCCTGGATTTATGGCTTCTCTCCAGACTGTATTTGGCAAACCAGATAGAGTGCTCACTTTTGGACATACGGCAAGGTGCCAGGACTGTGGCACAGTATGCTATTGAGTTCCGTACCCTGGCTGCTGAGACTAAATGGGACTCAGGGGCATTACGTGCAGCTTTCCGTAAAGGTCTTACAGATCGCATTAAGGACAAATTGGTCTATAAAGATTCCCCAGAAAACCTTGAAAAATTCATAGAGCTGTGTGTCCGTCTGGATGTCCGGTATCATGAAAGGTGCCAGGAGAGACTTAGAACTCACAAGCGTCCTAGGCCAGTTTACCATTTAGCCCCTAACTTCCAGGCACCACCTCAGCCTGAACCCAAAACTTCAGTTGAGTCCAAGACACCTGTGGTGCTCATGGAAGTCAGCCGTCTCCACCTAACAGAGTCAGAGAAACAAAGGAGGGGTGCTCTGGGATTATGCTTGTACTGTGGACTTAAAGGACATTTGTTATCTGTTTGCCCTTTCCTTCCAGTAAAAGGCAGGGTCTAACCCGTGTTGGAGGAGCTGGGTTAGACCTTACAAGTATTTTCTTCAATACCACGATTACCGTACCCACAATCTTACATTTAGCCTCTAAACTTGTCTCCAGTGTGGCTTTTGTGGATTCTGGGGCCGCTGGCATATTCCTGAACTACAATTTTGCTAAATAGAACAACATCCCATTTGTTCCCAGTCGAGACCCCTGAGCAACACCACCCTGAATGGACAACCATTGAGAGATGGCTTTGTAAAGTTTGAAACTACAACTCTTATTGACTCTCCACTATCTTTGGTTACCCATGGTTACAACAACACAAGCCTTGTTTTGCAGTGGCGGCTGGTGAAGTTTTAGGATAGGTGTGCCAGGCCCCGCCCTTCCTTTTTGATCCCTCCTACTTCTAATAAGCCCCATCCCTTATAGAATCCACCCACTCCGCCCCCTGTATTCCATATATTGTGTCAAGAGAACACCACTCAGCATCACAGGACACAGTATACAGCTCAGCATCACTGGACACAGTATACAGCTCAGCATCACAGGACATAGTATACAGCTCAGCATCACAGGTGGGGTATATAGCAGCCAGTATCACAGGACACAGTATAGAGCCCCAGCATCACAGGTGGGGTATAGAGCAGTCAGTATCACAGGTGGGGTAAATTGCAACCAATAACACAGGTATGGGTAAATTGCAGCCAATATCACAGGTATGGGAAACTTGCAGCCAATAACACAGGTGGGGGTAAATTGCAGACAATAAAACAGGTGGGAGTACATTGCAGCCAATATCACAGGTGGGGGTACTTTGCAGCCAATATCACAGGTGGGGTACTTGCAGCCAATATCACAGGTGGGGTACTTTGCAGCCAGTAACACAGGTGGAGTACATTGCAGAGACCCCTCCCCCGAAGTCGGGACAAGTCCCGCACTTACCCCATCTAATAGGCAGGCAGGAGTGTGCAGAGATTGGCTTGCGGACAGTGGGCTGGAGCCTGTCCCCATCAGTCCGTCGCTCGTCATGCTTCATGCAATCACTGGTCAGGGTCTACGTGGGAGCGCGAGTCACGTCCGCCGCCACAGTGACCTGCCTCTGCCCACTGCATCCATGCCATCCAACCACATTGAGGCACAGGCTCAGGGCAGCCAATCAGACTATGAATGTGCTCCTGTTCAGCGCAAGGAGCTGAAAAAAAAAAAAGAAAAAAGTCAATGTACCTGCGCCACCTTTAAGGGGCCGGGCTGACTTTTTTTTTTTTCTTCTTAGCCAGCGGGGAGGCGGCACCCAAGCGCTCCTTATAGACCTGCCTCCCCTGTTCTTTTGATTGGTTAAAAGGAGAATTAACTTCTTGGGGGCCTTCCTGTTACCTGAACCAAAAGAATTACTCTCGACCCAAAAGACTTACTGGTTGTCTGTTGGCTTCTGTGGCCATCCCTCCTACCTTACCTCATGAATACCATGAATTTGCAGATGTATTTTGCATACAAAAGACAGAGGTGCTACCTCCACATCATTCCTTTGACTATGCGACTAATCTAATTCCTGGAGCACCTCTTCCCAAAGGAAGGGCCTATCCCGCCACAGCCTGAACTAGGGATGGGCCGTACACCCCCTCGGTTTGGATCGCACCAGAACATGCAAACAGGCAAAGAATTTGTGTGAATATTCGAACACCGTTAAAGTCTATGAAAAATCAAAAGTGCTCATTTTAAAAGGTATGCAAGTTATTGCCCTAAAAGTGTATGGGGACCCAGTTCCTGCCCTAGGGAACATGTACAGTATCTCACAAAAGCGAGTACACCCCTCAAATTTTTGTAAATATTTTATTCTATCTTTTCATGTGACAACACTGAAGAAATGACACTTTGCTACAATGTAAAGTAGTGAGTGTACAGCTTAACAGTGTAAATTTGCTGTCCCCTCAAATTAACTCAACACACAGCCATTAATGTCTAAACCGCTGGCAACAAAAGTGAGTACACCCCTAAGTGAAAATGTCCAAATTGGGCCAAAAGTGTCAATATTTTGTGTGGCCACTATTATTTTCCAGCACTGCCTTAACCCTCTTGGGCATGGAGTTCACCAGAGCTTCACAGGTTGCCACTGGAGTCCTCTTCCCCTCCTCCATGATGACATCACGGAGCTGGTGGATGTTAGAGACCTTGCGCTCCCCCACCTTCCGTTTGCAGATGCCCCACAGATGTTCAATGAGTTTACGTCTGGAGACATGCTTGGTCAGTCCATCACCTTTACCCTCAACTTCTTTAGCAAGGCAGTGGTCATCTTGGAGGTGTGTTTGGGGTTGTTATCATGTTGGAATATTGCCCTGCGGCCCAGTCTCTGAAGGGAGGGGATCATGCTCTGCTTCAGTATGCCACAGTACATGTTGGCATTCATGGTTCCCTCAATGTACTGTAGCTCCCCAGTGCCAGCAGCACTCATGCAGCCTCAGACCATGACACTCCCACCACCATGCTTGACTGTAGGCAAGACACACTTGTTTTTGTACTCCTCACCCGATTGCCGCCACACACGCTTGACACCATCTGTACCAAATAAGTTTATCTTGGTCTCATCAGACCACTGGCCATGGTTCCAGTAGCCCATGCCCTTAGTCTGCTTATCTTCAGCAAACTCTTTGCAGGCTTTCTTGTGCATCATCTTTAGAAGAGGCTTCCTTCTGGGACGACAGCCATGCAGACCAATTTAATGCAGTGTGCGGCGTATGGTCTGAGAACTGACAGGCTGACCCCACCCTTCAACCTCTGCAACAATGCTGACAGCACTCATACGTCTATTTCCCAAAGACAACCTCTGGATATGACGCTGAGCACATACACTCAACTTTTTTGGTCGACCATGGTGAGGCCTGTTCTGAGTGGAACCTGTCCTGTTAAAATGCTGTATGGTCTTGGCCACCGTGCTGAAGCTCAGTTTCAGGGTCTTGACAATCTTCTTATAGCCTATGTCTGCCT
This sequence comes from Glandirana rugosa, assembly GCA_018402905.1. NCBI lineage: Eukaryota > Metazoa > Chordata > Amphibia > Anura > Ranidae > Glandirana > Glandirana rugosa. The sequence continues at coordinate 55,842 of BLSH010216832.1, read as the reverse complement.
GTAAAAGGGCGCACCTCTGTGATGTTTATTACAAATTACATTTGTGAAGGAAAAATTGTCATTTAAAATCGCGGCTGTAATATATTGCCGGCCCCCCCCCCCCTTCGGGTCTGGTTTGGATTTTAAGAGGAACCCCGTGACAAAATTAAAAAAAAATTGATGTGGGGTCCCCCCTAAAATCCAAACCAGACCCTTATCCGAGCATGCAACCTGGCCAACCAGGATGGGGAGGGCAAGCGAACACCACCCTCCTGAACCGTACCAGGCTACATGCCCTCAACATGGGGAGTATGGGTGCTTTGAGGCACTGCACCCCCCACCCCAAAGCACCTTGTCCCCGTGTTGCTGGGGACAAGAGCCTTTTCCCCACAACCCTGGGCTGTGGTTTTGGGGTCTGCCGGCAGGGGGGCTTAACGGAAATCTGGAAGCCCCCTTTAATAAGGGGGCCCCCAGATCCCAGCCCCCCTATGGGAATTAGTATTGGGTACATCATACCCCCACTAATTCACCAAAAGTGTCAAAAAGAAAAAAACCACAGGAGACAATTAGGGACAAGTTCTTTATTAAAAAATAAAAAATAAAAATAAGTGTCCCCCCGTTGTAATCCATCTTCAATCAGGGTGAGTGACGTTCCCAAAAAAAAAAACAAAAAAAAAGAAACGAACAGCTCCTCCTCCATGGGAGGGCTCTCGCCGACTGAGCTCCCTTTGTTTTGATGTTTTGTTTATAGTGAAGGGCGGGGCAACCCAGTGACTTAATTGAGCGACCCACCCCTCTGACGTCACATAAGGTCAAAAGGGGCGGGGTCGCCCATACATCACCCGGTGGCCCTGCCCTGCACTATAAATAAAATGTCAAAATAAAGCCAGAGCAGACGGTGGCAGCCCTCCCATGGAGGAGGAGATGTGCGTGCCATCTGTGCACATTGCATTATGGGGCGCTCCGCTGTGGCGAAGTTGCTGCAAACGCCCCATTATGTTCTAAATTTGACAAACGTCTCGAACCGCGTGCCCATCCCTAGCCTAAACATAGGTGAATGGAAGAATACATAGGATAACTTGGAGAGAGGTTTTTTCTTTGTTGGAAAGATATATTGGGGTCTTCGACCATGTATAGATTATCGAGGCTTAAATCAGATCACCATAAAAGACTCCTATCCTTTGCTTTTCATTCTAGAATTATTTGATGTGCTCAAAGGAGCCCTTATCTTCACTAAGCTGGACCTCCGAGGGGCTTATCATCTAATTCGAATTAGAGAGGGAGACAAGTGAAAGATTGCATTCAAAACCGTAATGGTTATTCCCTTTGGACTCTGTAACGCCCCTGCTGTCTTCCAACGTTTCATGAATGACAGCAACAGTTTTGTGATTGTCTACTTAGATGACATCTTAATCTTTTCCAAGACTCTTCTAGAGCATGTCACACATGTAAAGCAGGTATTACAGCGAATGAGGGAAAACCACCTTTATGCTAAGATTGAAAAATGCAGCTTTATCAAGACCGCATACCTTTCCTTGGATACATCATCAGTGCTGTTGGTTTCCAAATGGACCCACAAAAAGTTTCTGCTGTCTTACAATGGCCTCAACCGATCACTTTAAGAGGGCTCCAAAGCTTTCTAGGGTTTGCAAACTACTACAGGTGCTTCATCAAAGGTTTTGGCTCGACTGATGCCCCCCTTAGTGCTATGACTAGGAAAGGTACAAATTGCAAAGTGTGGTCCTCCAAAGCAAACGCAGCTTTCCAGCAGTTAAAAGACATGTTCAGCAAGGCTCCAATTCTTCTGCATCCGAACCCCGAGCTCCAGTACATTGTTGCCTCAGAAGTAAGAGCAGGTGCTGTGATGTCCCAAAGACAACCTAAATACAGTAGAATTCATCCAGTGGCATTTTTCTCTAGAAAGTTTTCACCAGAAATGAATTATGATGTTGGGAATCATGAACTACTGGCCATCAAATTGGTATTGTCTGAATGGCGTCATCTTCTGGAGGAGGCTCATAAATCCTTTTCTAACCTGACTGACCATAAAAACCTGCTGTATCTTCAGACTGCTAAATGGTTGAATTCACGTCAAGCCCGATGGACTCTTTTCTCCCCTTTTAATTTTGCTCTCTCTTATATCCCTGGACATAAGAACAAGAAAGCCAATGCTCTTTCCAGACAATTCGCTACTTCTGAAGAAGATCGACTTACAGAGCAGTATATAATCCCACCTCACAAACTTGTAGCACAGATCTCTACGGCTCTTGCCGAACAGTTACAAGAAACCCAGAATCTTGCTCCTCAAGGCTTAAAGATACCACCAGGTTGCCTGTTCGTAGCCCCTAGACTCAGAGAAACTGTACTCCTCTGGGCACATGATGTTGTGTTATCCGGCCCCCGGGTGTCACCATCACTCTTAAGACCTTGCAACGTCAAGTCTGGTGGCCTCACATGAAGAAGGATGTTACCGACCATATGGCTGCCTGCCCAACTTGTGCTGCAAATAAAGTACTTCGCACATTGCCTACTGGGCTGTTACAACCACTTCCTGCACCCATCCAGCCTTGGGCCCATTTGACTATGGATTTCATTACAGACTTACCCAAATCCGATGGTATGACTGCAATATGGGTCATAGGGGATCGCTTCTCCAAAATGTCTCACTTTGTACCGCTCCCTGGATTGCCTACAGCGTAAGCACTGTCTACCCTCTTCCTTACCCAAATTGTAAGACTCCATGGCATATCTACCAATATCGTCTCAGACCGCGGATCCCAATTTTTTTCCAGATTCTGTAGAGTGTTTTGCAATAAACTAGGAGTATCGCTCTCACTCCTCTACCTCACATCACCTGCAAACAGACGGTCAAACCGAGCGCACGAACTAGACCCTAGAAACCTATCTTCGACATTACGTCAACACATTACACTTCAATTGGTCTGAGTATTTGACTTTGGCTGAATTCACCATTAACTCCCATTGGCACAGTGCTCTTCATACCACGCCATACTACGCAGCCCTGGGCTATCACTCTCAGACTTTCAACCTTCTTCCGGTGTACCAGCAGCAGATCGGTGGGTGAAAAATATTCTGCTACAATGGAAAAGGATTCACTTATTGCTATGGAATTCAGCAGGCAAATATGCACTTTTCTCCAACAGACGAAGATGCCATAGACCTCCATATGTGGTGGGGGGCAGAGTTTGGCTGACGACCAAATACGTGAGACTGAAACAACCCTCTACCAAATTGGGTCCTCGATTCATCGGGCCCTACAGAATAATTGCTCAAGCCGGGCCAGTCTCCTATCGGTTGAAATTGCCCTCCTCTCTTCGAATACATCCCGTGTTTCACATTTCTCTCCTCAAAAAGGCAATTTTCAATCGTTACTCCAGAACTCAACAGCTACTTACTCCTGTTCTTGTTGATAGACAGCATGAGTTTGAAGTCTCTAAAATTCTGGACTCTAGAAAGCGGAGCCGTGGTCTACAGTATCTGCTCCATTGGAAGGGATACCCCATCACAGACCGTTCCTGGGTTCCAGCTAAAGATTTGCATGCCCCCGCTCTTATTTGAGACTTCTATGCCTCTTTTCCCGCTAAGCCTTGCTAGGCCCCTCGAGGGGTCCACTGGGGAGGAGGCCCTGTCATGTACCTGGGTGTCATTGAACCAGGATGTTCCTGGTCCCACAGCTGCAGCCTTACCTGTTGTGCCATGGGGTAGCTCTAGAGTTCTCACACTGTTTTCCCAGCCTGATGCACTGCCTAGGACTCACTAGCCCCAATCTGCTACCAGCTGCGGACAATGTACCATCAAGCAGCCCATAAATAGCAGCACTTCCTGTTACTCAATGCCCATTTGTTGGACTTGCTCCCTGGGTGTTTGATAGCTCTGTAATTTTGAATCCCGTGTATGAACTTCTGCCTGAATACTTGACTACTCTCTGGATACTGATTTTGTACTGCTTTGCCTGATCCGTTACTGACTTGACCTGCCCGACTATGTTTTCACCTGAATCCTCAATGCACTTTGAACACTACCTACCACAGGCATCTTACAGTAATGCTTGGGAAGTGTTGCACTAGGAACAAAATTCTCCCCGAGGTGGGGTTCCCTGAGCATTTCAGTTCCTGAGGGAGTTTGTTGTTGTATCTTGTATGATTGTAATCATATAGAAATACTTTCTGTGGGGTAATGAATTCCCAAATATAACAGAAGATTCAGATCAATTAAGACATTTTTGCCATTGTTGTGGGATTTTCTCCGGTATGGTTTTATCAAGGTGATCTCATCATTGTTTGGTAATAAGCCCCATGTTTTCAAAAATTTTAGGCCATCTTCCATGTTAGCAATGTTGTATGTAGTTCCTTCATGGTCTATCATTATTTTTGTAGGAAACCCCCACTTGTAGAGGATGTTATGGTTCCTGAGGATTTTTGTGATGGAGTTAAGATTTTTGCATGCTTGGATAGTTGTTTGTGAAAGATCCTAGTATAGCAATATTCCCACATATGGATCTGGGAGAGGTGAATTATGCCTTGCAAACTGCATCAACTGCTTTTTTACCTGGGAAAAAAATGAATTTTGTCACATCACACATCTCTAGGTAGCCTTTCTTGTATGTATGAAGGTTTAGGTAATCTATGTGCTTGGTCTATTACCAATTCCTGTTGGGGAATCGTAGATATAATTTCTTTTAAGAATTGCTTCAGATCCGCAGGTTTAATATTTTCAGGAATGCCACGGAATTTTACATTATTCTCTCTGGAACTGTCTTCCAGGTCTGCCACTTTCAACTTTACAGGGACATACTAAAACGTTTAATGTGAAAACTGCTTAACCACTTCTCTTTAGGTGGACGTCTATTGACGTCCTGCCTTTGAGAACTGATATCTGAAAGGTGCCTGCAGCTACAGGCACCATTCAGATATTGTTTTTTTGCAGCTAGCGATTCTGTGTTTGATAAAAGTGGTCTTAGCGACAGATTCGCCGCAAGATCACTTTTACCAGTGGCAGGAGAGGTGCCCCCCCTCCTGGCACTTTCCCGTCATCTCCGCCGCTTACCGGACCCACCGGCAGCGGTGGAGAGGATCGGATCCTCTCCCCCCAGTGTCCGCGAGCCGACTGAGCGGCTTCAGCCGCTCACTCGGCTCCATAACACGGCAGGGTGGAAATGACATCAGAAGTATATTGTAGTGTAAATATGAGATCTGAGGTCTTTTTGACCCCAGATCTCATATTTAAGATGTCCTGTCATGCTTTTTTCTATAATGGTAAAAAGCAAAATAAACAATTAAAAAAAAAAAATTTAAAGCGCTCCGTCCCGCCAAGCTCACGCGCAGAAGTGACCGCCTACGTAAGTTCCGCCAACATATGAAAACGGTGTTCAAACCACACATGTGAGGTATCACCACGATCGTTGGAGCGAGAGCAACAATTGTAGTACTGGACCTCCTCTGTAACTCAAAACTGCTAACCTGTAGAATTTTTTAAACGTCGCCAATGGAGATTTTTAAGTTGCAAGGTTTGTCACCATTCCGCGAGCGGGCGCAATTTTGAAGCATGACATGTTGGGTATCATTTTACTCGGCGTTACATTATCTTTCACAATATGGAAAAAAATTGACCTAACTTTACGGTTTTCTTATTTTTTAACTAAAAAAAACTGAATTTATTAAAAAAAATGCACGCTTGGAAGACTGCTGCGCAAATACGGTGTGACAAAGTTTTGCAATGACCGCCATGTTATTCTCTAGGGTGTTAGAAAAAAATATATATATAATGTTTGGGGGTTCTAAGTAATTTTATAGCAAAAAAAAATGTTTTTAACTCGTAAACACCAAACCCAAAAAACAGGCTCGGTATGGAAGTGGTTAATGTTGCTTAACGTGTAATAAAGTGCCTAAACCTCCATCAATTGCCCTGAAACTTTTCCACACCCTAAGCTCTCAACTTCCCAAACCTATCCTGGAAGTTTCATAGGATTTGCTTTCCCAGAAGGCAAACTAGGGACATTAAGCTTGATTTTTGGGGCGCTTTTAATGTTGCTTAACGTACCAAAAAGCTTAGATGTTAACCAATTTCCCCCAAACTTCCCACAATACAAGACTCTGTCTATGACAACATATTCTGAAAATTTCAGATAATTTGGGAAATCGCACCAAAAGTTATTCAAATTAAGCTATATTTTACAATCCTAAAACGTTTAAAGTGATTGTAAAGCTTCGTTTTTTACCTTTAAAATAACAAACATGTCATACCTTTTTTTTTATTATTATACACGATTTATATAGCGCCGACAGTTTGAGCAGCGCTTTACAATATTAGGGCAGACAGTATAATTACAATACAATTCAATACAGGAGGAATCAGAGGGTCCTGCTCGTTAGAGCTTACAATCTAGGAGGGAGGGTTAAATGATACGAAAGGGCAATAACTGCAGGGGATAAGCTGATTGAGAAAAATAAGGAGTGTAGATTTTAGGTGGTGGCAGGATAGGCTTCCCTGAAAAGAAAAGTTTTCAGGGATCACCTGAAGGTGGATAGATTTGGGATAGTCTGACAGATTGGGGTAGGGAGTTCCAGAGGATGGGAGAGGCTCGGGAGAAGACTTGGCGGCGAGTATGAGAGGAGGTGATGAGGGAGCTGGAGAGCAGGAGGTCTTGGGAGGAGCAAAGAAGACAGTTAGGTTGGTATTTTGAGACTAGGCTGGTGATGTAGCTGGGAGCATAGTTGTGGATGGCTTTGTAGCTGATTGTTAGTATTTTAAATTTAATTTGTTGGGCGAGTGGCAGCCAATGGAGGGAATGGCAGTGTGTCCGGGGGAGTCCAGGGAGCGGGTAGGGCGGACTCAATCTCCGCTGGCTACCCGCGATGTCCCCCCGCAGTGAAAGAACGGAGATCCGTGCATGTAAACACGGATCTCCGTTCTGTGAGAGGGGGAAGGGCTGTGATCACAGCCTTCCTCTACATGGAAGCTGTGATCACTCCCCTCCCCCTGCCAGTCAAGCACTAATACAGTTAGAACATGCCCAGGGAACACAGTTATTCCTTAGAGCGCCCCCCCATCATCTCTGATGATCAAAGAAAAGTTTCTCCAGAAAGGCTACAACACCCAACAATTGGATAGTGAAATAAGGAAGATCTTACATACATCAAGGGAAGCCTTATTGGACGAGCAACCAAGACAGATGAAGATTGACACTAGACGGGAATGGAATTTGATCACAGACTACCATGAACAATATCGGGAAGTGGAAGAAGTTTTTGTTTAACACTGGCATCTTCTAAAAATGGATAAGACCCTGGGCCCAGTTTTACCAGACAAACCAGGTTTCATTTATAGAAGAGCCCCAAGTTTTGGGGATACGATAGTGAAAAAAATCCTTGACCCCCCCTACAAGCACAGGAGGACTACAATTGTGGCCAGATAAAAAAGGTTTTAGGGCCTGTGGCAGATGCAGGGCCTGTAATCTTGCAAGTAATGAAGTAAGAACCAGGACTACGTTTAAGTCCACAAGTACAAACAAGTGGCACACGATTGATCAGTTTATCACATGCGATAGCACGCATGTAGTTTATGTTTTAAGTTGTCCTTGCGGACTGATGTATGTAGGGAGAACAAAATGCCCGTTAAAAGTGAGAATTGGGGAACATGTGTCAAACATCATCAGAGGATTTAAAGACCATAGTGTATCCGCACACTTTAGGGAAATCCATAAAAGGGATCCCTCAGGTCTACAGTTTTGGGGTGTAGAGAAACTACTGCCTAATTGGAGAGGAACCAACAAAATTAGATGGATCTCAAGGAAAGAAACTCCGTGGATACACCTCTTAGGGACTTTCTATCCGAATGGATTGAATATAGAACTAGATTTAAATTGTTTCATCAATAACTCTTGACCCCATTAATTCTTGATTTTAATATAACTAATATTTTTTACCAAAAATTTCTAAGAAAAATTTACAAGTTATGTTTAGCAATGGAGGGATGGTGGGGCCCTCAGCTGCATGGTTGACAGTTCCTCGAGAGAGCCCATTGGGTACTCTTCCGGGGTAAATGTGAACCCCACTTTGTTTCCCTGGCCCTGTTTCTCCAATTTCTTCAGAGGATACTATTTAATTGAAAACTTCTTTTAGATTATGCTTTTAATTTTAATTTTGATTTTAATTTCAATTTTATTATTATTATTATTATTATCATCATTATTTTAATAATACAATACTTTGTGGGCACTTGTTAAATCAACGTTATCATAAGCTTGTGCTCAGAACAGTTTTTTAGACAAGCGTTGAGATCCTACGCTTGGGCTATTCATTATAGACTTGTTAATTTTATGGGATTGATGTCATATTAGCCCATCTAGTTTTTCACTTTAAGAGTATATTGGGATGCTCTATGTATTGGAATTCAGTACATGCTAAGAGTATCCCCCGGATATTTTAGAGATATTTTAAAAGTTTGTAATGGCAGACATGTATGCTTTACTTTTATTGTATGTTTTCTATTTGCAATACTATGCGGTATGTAGAGGTGAGATAATAGGTATGGTTTAGCTTAACCTCTTGCTGGTGCTCCCAAATAGGCTTCATTTGACCCCATTGCTCCGTGTGTGGCGGACTTTGAAGGCTGGCGGTGACCTCACATCCATAGACGGATAAAGGAGGGATTTACGCTGTTGCTGGTAGATTTGGATTAGACTAGGAGCTTGTGGGGGGCGCCACCTGGTGGTACGAGTGTGCTGCTATATAGTTGGGCTTGGATCGCCGTGTGGCCAGCCCTTGTGATCAAGTCGGAAGTGAGGAAACGCGTCAGTGGCGTGGCCACACGGCGACCCGAGGCGGATCGAGATACTGACAGCAGAGACGCAGAGGAGTAGGTGGAGAGATTGCTGATCGGTACACCCATGTATTGGATATTGGAAGTAAACTCACGACTGAAACTGCCTTTTTACATGTAAGCGCATATTTTACTTGAATAAAGATGCTTGTTCTTAAATAATACACTATGAGGGCTTTCTATGCTTATGTCCAATGACTGTCTGAGTCAGAGATTATTAGTTCCTTGCGGTGTCTATCCTCTGGATACAAGCTAAGGATGGGATCCTCTTGCTGACAATTGAGATACAAGCAGGCTGTTTTAATCCTGAGTTCTGGTGAGCCCCCAGTGTGTCTTTATGCACGTGGTGATCAGAGGTGGAGGATTCAGTGTATATTGGCAAGCTGTGTTCTACACTTGAAAAGGACTCACTTATACTAGCACTTTATTATTATTTGCACTGGATGTTTATTTGCACTGAACTTTCTCAACATTATTAAGCGCTGCTATCACTATTATGAACTTTAAGTGACTCTTTTAAGGTGGTGACTCAGTTGGTTGTAGATTAGGCGTTCGAGGAGTTTGGAGGAAAGGGGGAGCAAGGAGATAGGTTGCAGATTGTTAAGATCGGTAGGGTCCAGGGATGGCTTTTTGAGTACTGGGGTGACCAATGCATGTTTTAGAGCAACGGGGAAGATGCCAGAAGAGAGGGAGAGATTGAAGATGTGAGTTAGAGAGTGCAGGATAGAGTCAGAGGGTGAGCGTAGTATTTGAGAGGGAATATAGTCTAGTGGACAGGTGGTTGGGTGGGCGTTAGAAAGGAGTTTAGCAACCTTGTTTATAATAGCAGGTTTGAATAAGGATAGTGTCGATTGTGCTTGTTGACAAGGGGTGTTAACTGGGGAAGATGCCTGCAGAGTGGAGATTTCATCACAAAATGTGTCAGTCTTGCTTTTGAAGTGATTAGCAATCTCCTGGGCAGTGAGTGTGTTAGTGGGTGGAAGTGGGGGAGGATGAAGTAGGGAGTTGAAGGTAGAGAAGAGTTGACTGGGACTGGATGAGAAGGTGTTAACCACTTGAGCACTGGGCACTTAAACCCCCTTAACAACCAGACCAATTTTCAGCTTTCAGCGCTCTCACACTTTGAATGACAATTACTCAGTCATGCAACACTGCACCATTCCCCCAAATTCACGGGTCACGAGTTCACCAATTGTGGAAGAGTAGGTCAGGGTCAGTTGAGAAGAGATGGAAGTTGAGGGATGAAGTAGGAGGGGGTGAAGGTGGGTGATTGTGTGAGTGACGGGTCCTCTAACGATTAGTGAAGTTTTCGTTCTGACTGTGTAAAACACTACTTTAGAGGTGAGACGTCCGTAGAAGGGGTCAATTGTGGGGAACAGTTGTTCGTGTTAGCTGTGATAGGAATAAGTTTGGACGATAATATTTGTTCCAACGATTTGAGGAAAGATTGCGGGTGGGTTGGTGGACAGGTGATCTG
>BLSH010216832.1:0-30488 GCA_018402905.1 Glandirana rugosa | reverse complement strand
CAAATTACATATATGTTAAAGGATTACAGTTACATTGCACCAATGTTGCCTTGTTGGTATATTGCTCACAGGAGCATAACTGATGAGTCCGTTGTCCGCAAAATGGAGTGCGGTTACCCTCCGCGATGGAATACGGTTACCCAACATATATGTTTCGGAGCATTAAAGCCCTTCATCAGGGGTAGCTGTACAATGAATTGTGGCAAGCGACTGTGTGTTATATTAAAACGTTCTTCTCTGAATGTAGTTAGTATCAAAAGTGCCCCACATTCAGTGGGGGGGAGAAGATACATTTCACGGTGCTGTTGTCGGGTGGACAGATCAACCATCTAGGGTTCTTTAAAGAAGATAGGATATTTGAGGAGGGGTGCAGGCATATGGATATATATATATATATATATATATATATATATATACCTCTTGTCCTTTTTGTACGGTTGAACGAAGGGATCTACCTGCGGTCCCCTATAGATGTCTCTCTCTGAATACCCTTCGACTCTGGGCTTAGGTCAGTTTCGTCCTGTCTGTCCCCCGCTCGAGTAGTGTACTCGAGCGGGGGACAGACAGGACAAAACTGACCTAAGCCCAGAGTCGAGGGGTTAGCAGAGAGAGACATCTATAGGGGACTGCAGGTAGATCCCTTCGGTCAACCATACAAAAAGGACAAGAGGAATATATATATCCATATGCATCTCTTCATCTGACTCCACCCCTCCTCAACTATCCTATCTTCTTTAAAGAACCCTAGATGGTTGATCTGTCCACCCGACAACAGCACCATGAAATTTATCTTCTACCCCCCCCCACTGAATGTGGGGCACTTTTGATACTAACTACATTCAGAGAAGAACTTTTTAATATAACACACAGTCGCCTGCCACAATTCGTTGTACAGCTACCCCTGATGAAGGGCTTTAATGCTCCGAAACAGGCTGGTTAACCTATTTAAAGTCCCTTTTCTTGGGGGAAATCTATCTTTGTACAGGTATCTATGGTAAAATATAGTACCCTATAGCACCAGCACTTTAGCACTGGCAGTAGTCACATACCATCCTAGGTCTTTGTGCAGCGCCAGGAGTCCATACTTGCAAAAAAACGGAACTGAAGAGGGATTTATGTGGTTCACTCTTTATATGGAAAAAAAATTCTCTAATATTTATTTATTTTTTTCTAATATTGATTTTCATATTTGCTTTTGTTTGGAATCATCTATTTGAGTTTCATATGTGTTTTGGAATTGTGTACCTTAGATTGTATGGTAAAATTGAGTACCCTCTAGCACCAGCACTTTAACACATATGGTAGTCACATATCATCCCAAGTTTCTGAACAGCACCACACCTACTATATCTTTTGGACATTGTTTATACCTCCCCTTTTGGGGAGGTAACAGTAGGGGCTGCAGTTCCATCTACCCACCCACCATACGCACACCTACCATCTGCGCGAAACTGCCATCTTCTCACCTCATCTTACACTCCACAACATGTCTCTGCCAAAAAAAGTCTTGAATGCGGTGGCAAAATGAGACAAATGCCGGCCCCCCTGGAACAAGATGGCGACGCAGGGGACGCAGCTCCATCTGGCGCTGACACAGAGCAAGTGCTATATGCCATCACAACCCTTCAAACCAACCTAACAGCACAGATTGAGGAGGTCAAAGTGGATATTTCCCTGGTAAGGCAGGATATTCAGAAGCTACGTGAGAGAGTCACTGACACTGAGACTCGGCTGAGCACAGAGGAAGACATGCCTCCTTAAACACAGCTATCTGCCAGCAGGTGGGGCGTTCGAGTGGAAGAGATGATGATGTAGCTGGAGCTGCGGATCAGGCCTGGCCCAGGAGGGGAGCCCCCAGTCTAGGGGGGTGACCTTGAGGTCTGGGGCTTGGGTGCAGCCAGGAGCGGGAGTGGCACAGGAGAAGCAGGAGAGCAGCTGAGTTCTACATGGAAGGAGACTCTTTAAAGAATCCACCATATAGTCGGTGAGTGGTGGCCCCTGGAAGTTGGATGGAAGGCTGAAACCGTCTGGGAGGAGAGAGAGTAGTCTGTAGATGTCAGGAGGAGCCAACCAAGGGAAAGGAGAGCCATTAGACCACATGACAGGCCGGATGGGTCTGGAAGATGGATGGGCTGAGAGTAGCAGTTCATCCAAGGCCCAGCTAGCACCAACATACTTAGCTACACAACAGAGGGTCCACGGTTTCAGGGAAGGAAACCTACGATTCTTACCCACAAAGGGTGGTTCTGAGGCCTTGCCCGTGGCTGCAGCAGGCCTCACCATGGATGTGCTAGCTGTGGTGAAGAGGAAGTGTCATGGAGGTCTGATAAATTTCCTTTCGGACCAGGGAAGGGTAACGGCCAGCAAGTGTGTGCTGGAGAGAGGAAAGGAGAAGTGTAACGGTCAGCAAGTATTGTGCTGGAGGAGAAGTGTATATACCGGAGGTGTATATAGTAGGTCCCATGTTCAATTACTGGGCTTCCCACAGTCATCCCTATCCAAGTTCAACCCCTAAATAAAACAACAAAATAAAGTTCAGTGACTCCGGGTGTGTGGAATTCGTGTGATTGAGGGCAGCAGGCAGGTGGATCACAACTATCAGCCACTCTTGAGGGAGTACATGGCTACACCTACATTTGTAGTTGAGAGGGCCCACCTCATGTCGGGCAGGCCTCCACTACCACCTGGAGTTAACACGGCACACATTTATAGCAAAGCTGCTTAATTACAGAGACAGAGATACTACCCTTCACCTTGGCAGAGAGAAGGGCAGTATTCCCTTTGGAAACAAGACAGTCGCTGTCTTTCCCGATTTCTCAGCTGATGTGCAACGCCGCCGCAAGAGCTTCATGGGGACTAAAAGATGTCTCCGCATCAAGCACATTAAATATGCTATACTTTTTCCTGCTAGATTCCGTGTCGTCGGCGTAGATATGGTCCATTTCCTTGAGGATCCTGAAGCTGTCATTTCATGGCTTGGGCAACAAGAAGCAAACATAAGTACTTTTATTGCCCTTTATTATTTGTTATTAACCCTGTTTGCGATGGAAGTCACTAAACTTTCTACATTGCTTTGAAATCCGGTGGGTGGAAAAAACCTATATACCCCCTCTACCCCTTGTTCAGACACCAGATTGGGACCAGCCTCCATTATTATCATCACCTATGCTTTTGAAGATGACTGTCCCCAGCTCGCTACACTATTCCTTCATAACAATCTGCTGTATCATTGCTAATCAGCAGCATGGATGGAGGTTTAAGCAGTTGCAAATCTCTCCCACTAATGTTTCACCGCTAGAGATCACCGCAGCTTCAATCTTGACTTGCAATATTACCTACTCCACCCACCCTTTTCTGACTCAGGGAGCCTTCAAGGCCTGAATGTTACTAGAGGGACAAAATGTGCATTTCATTCTTCTGGATCCATTTTCACTGTTTATAACCTTTCTCGGCGTAGGGGATCAAACCACCAGAGAGCCCACACAAGAGTGGGCAAAGTTCTATGCTGTGTTCAGTTAAACAGCGATGTTTCGCTCTATCCAACCGAGCATGTAACCCTCTCTGAAATGCAATATATTGGCTGCTGAACCGGGCGTCCTTTTATGTCTCCTTCACTGTGAGCTTACAACACTTTAACAGCAGCCTATATGTCTCAATATTGATATTCATTCTGTTCGTGAACTGGACAATGTTACATGACTGTGGTCAGTTTGGGAATTATGCCCTCACCAGTTGGGGTCAGTGCAGGGCGGGGAAGGGGGTTTGTTTAAAATTACATGGCAAGAAGCACAGACTCACTCATCTCAGGATGATTAATTTAAATGGTATAATGTTGAGATTAGCCATTTTATATTGGACCTCCTTTTGTTTATTGTGGGTGCTCATGGGGGGGGGCTGGGCTTAGAAAGACCACACATCCCAGAGCTCCTCAAACAACTATTTGTTTTCTCATGACCTATGACTTCCTTTAAACTCATCACATGGAATGTCTGTGGTATGAGAGATAGTGTGGAGTGGTCTGCTGTATTCTCCTATCCTAAAAAAACAACGTGCAGACATAATAGTATTGTTAGAAACTCACACTGAGGGCCGTCTACAAATGGGGTTTAAACGCCCCTGGATAGGTTAGGCGTTCCATTCAACATACACTACCTATTCATGGGGAGTATCGATCCTAACAGCAAAATCTATCCATTTTGAGCGCTGGGGTGTTGTGGCTGATCCACTAGGCAGATATGTATTTTTGAATGCTGCTATATATGGTGAATCTCTCTTGCTTCTGGCATTCTATGTTGATCTGCCATTTAACTCTACAGTCCTCATTGAAGGGTTCAATTTTATGGCCATTCACCCCTCGATTCCAGCCATTTGGTTTGGTCACTTTAATTTTACCCTCAAACCATATCTTGATAACTGGCATGTGTTGCCACTGGTACACACCCCACAGCATACCACTACATTTGCCAGAATGATTGCAGACTTTAACTTGATTGATACTTGGAGATACAAACACTCCACCGCACAAGCATTCTCTTGTTATTTCTCATCCCACAATTCCATGTCTAGAATAGACTTCATACTAATTTCGCAATTGCTTACAGCTAGACTACAAAACGCTGGGTTTTTACCTAGATCACTCTTGGATCATATCCCTTATTGGATCATACTCCAACAGTGCTATAGTAGCCCTCCCCCCAATTGGCGGCTGAACCCATTATGGCTTATGCTGCTTCCAGAAGACAATGACCTAACAGTGGAATGGCGGTAGTATTTTGAGGACAATGACAGATCTGCTTCGCAGACAATAGTGTGGGATGCGTTCAAGATCCATGTTCGATCTGTTCTCACCTCACAAATCAACAACCTGAAACGTGCATCTGAACATGTTCTCACTCACTTTTTTCTATAAGCAGAAAATGTAGGAACATGGGAAGAGATTGGGAAAATTACTTGCATATTTGGTGCATAGTGAGGAGCGTCCACCAATCGTTATTACATTGCAAAATGGTGATGGTAACCCTGTAACAGAACCTAGTCAGGTAACAACGTTATTCAGGGAATTTTTCTCTAATTTATACAACTCCACAGTGACCAATATTAAAATAAAATATGCTTCCCTAAACTCTCTGACGAGCAGATATCAGACTTATAGGCGGCAGAGGAGATCGCCAAAGCAATAGCCAAATTTCCATGTTCTAAGGCACTTGGTTTAGACGGCCTGCCAATTGAATTTTACTCCGCCCACTCAGAGTTCTTAATCAAAAAACTCATCTCTCTATACAATTCTATTTTTGAACATTTTAACCTGCCCCTATCCATGAGAGAGGCTATAATAGTACTGATTCCTAAGCCTGGCAAGAATCCGACCCTTCCGGAGTCCTATCGCCCCATATCTTTGCTTCAAGCGGACAGTAAGATCTTAGCAAAAATAATTTCTATCAGCCTCATCAAGGTTATCCTGACTTTAATCCACGAGGATCAGTCTGGCTTTATGCCAGGCAGGAATACCTCCTTCAACCTTAGGAGGTTGTTTATTAATATTCAAACTTCTCACGACAATGTTTTTGGGCCCAGGTTTGTTAAGTGGGTGCAATTGCTCTATCAGGACCCAGTGGCCAGGGTGGTGGCAAATGGTTGGACTTCTGAGCGCTTCCCTCTTACTAGGGGCACGCGTCAGGGCTGCCACCCATCCCAATTATTATATACGTTGGCGGCAGAACCTCTAGTAATTGCAATATGTTCCCACCCTGACATAGTTGGGTTATACAAAGGTCCAATATTGGAAAAAATCAGCACATATGCGGATGACACACTTCTTTACCTAGACGTCTCCGCTGGATCTTTGTCCTCTGCCTTGACGCTTATAAAAAATTTTGGCTCCTTCTCTGGCCTGAGGATAAACTGGGACAAGTCCCAGATATTACCCATAGACAAATTTCCTCCGACTAGGGCCCAAGCTAATCTACCCCTACAAAGGGTAGATTAAATAAAATACTAGGTTGTCCAAATTACTCGTACCCCCGGTGGATTTTGTCCGACTCAACATCACCCCTCTGCTCACAATAATTAAAAACAAAACCCTGATATGGGCTTGGCTAACCTTAGGAGTGCTGGGACGTATAAACCTAGTCAAAATGGTACTATTGCCCAAAATTCTCTATATGGTCTGGCACTCTCCACTGTATCTACCACTTAAATATTTTAAAACGATGGAGGCCATATTGTGCTTCTTTATTTGGGGAACCAGTAGACATAAATTGCCTTGGCGTAAACTGAAAAACTTCAACCGACTTAGGGGGAACCGCTTTGCCGGACATTAATCTATACTACTTAGCGGCTCAATTATCACAATTGTTCCACGTAGACAAGACAGATAGATCCAGATTCTTAATCTTTTTATGTCCAGTCTGGTCCCACAACACTGCAGATCCCATCATAGCGATAGGGAGTGGTATCAAGGGCACAGAGACAACAGGAGACCGTCACTCTCTACTGTAACAATATATACGCATATGGGATATAGTATCCGCCTAACTCAAACTACCCCCTCAACATGATTTTACTCCCCTATTGCACAATATGTCACTTCCCGAGTTCCACATAATCCCCGACTCAGAGCTATGGATTGGCTGTGGCTTGTTTTTTACCTGTCTCATCTGATCCAAAATAGTGAACTTAAAACTTTCAATGCACTAAGGGTTGAACACGACTTACCAACTCGGATGTTTTTCCTATATTTACAAGTCCGCCACACTTTCAGAGCCCAATTCCCTGAAGGTAACCTTCAACTGGAATCTAAGTCTTTTATGGAGGTAATTAGAAGTGATGACCCCAAAAAACTAATATCCATGTTCTACAACAGGTTACATCTCCCTTCATCCTCTGTGTTAGCCTATGGCCAATAAAATAGATGAGAAAGTGACCTCGGCCCAATTGAAGATGATGAATGGAGTGATGCACTCGATACTTGTAAACTAGGCTCACCTAAACTCTCAGACTGCCTGACACAGGTCTATATCCTGCACAGTTCGTACCTAACCCCACTCAGACTTTCCAGATATAATTAAGACCAGTCCGTTAAATGTCCTACAGTGTCTCACAAAAGTGAGTACACCCCTCACATTTTTGTTATTTTATTATATCTTTTCATGTGACACCACTGAAGAAATTACACTTTGCTACAATATAAAGTAGTGAGTGTACAGCTTGTATAACATTGTATATTTCCTGTCCCCTCAAAATAACTCAACACACAGCCATTAATGTCTAAACCGCTGGCAATAAAAGTGAGTACATCCCTAGGTGAAAATGTCCAAATTGGGCCCAATTAGCCATTTTCCCTCCCCGGTGTCATGTGACTCGTTAGTGTTACAAGGTTTCAGGTGTGACTGGGGAGCAGGTGTGTTAAATTTGGTGTCATCGCTCTCACTCTCTCATACTAGTCACTGGAAGTTCAACGTGGTACCTCATGGCAAAGGACTCTCTGAGGATCTGAAAAAATGAATTGTTGCTCTACATAAAGATGGTCTAGGCTATAAGAAGATTGCCAAGACCCTGAAACTGAGCTCCAGCACGGTGGCCAAGACCATACAGTGGTTTAACAGGACATGTTCCACTCAGAACAGACCTCGCCATGGTCGACCAAAGAAGTTGAGTGCATGAGTTCAGCATAATATCCAGAAGTTGTCTTTGGGAAATAGACATATGAGTGCTGTCAGCATTTCTGCAGAGGTTGAAGGGATGGGGGGATCAGCCTGTCAGTGCTCAGACCATACGCCGCACATTGCATAAAATTGGTCTGCATGGCTGTTGGCCCAGAAGGAAGCCTCTTCTAAAGATGATGCACAAGAAAGCCTGCAAACAGTGTGCTGAAGACAAGTAGACTTAGGACATGGATTACTGGAACCATGTCCTGTGGTCTGATGAGACCAAGATAAACGTATTTGGTTCAGATGGTGTCAAGCGTGTGGTGGTAACCAGGTGAGGACTACAAAGACAAGGGTGTCTTGCCTACAGTCAAGTATGGTGGTGGGAGTGTCATGGTCTGGGGCTGCATGAGTGCTGCCAGCAGTGGGGAGCTACAGTTCATTGAGGGAACCATGAATGCCAACATGTACTGTGACATACTGAAGCAGAGCATGATCCCCTCCTTTTGGAGACTGGGCCGCAGGGCAGTGTTCCAACATGATAACGACCCCAAACACACCTCCAAGAGGACCACTGTCTTGTTAAGCTGAGGGTAAAGGTGATGGACTGGCCAAGCATGTCTCCAGACCTAAACCCTATTGAGCATCTGTGAGGCATCCTCAAACGGAAGGTGGAGGAGCACAAGCTCTCTATCATCTACCAGCTCCGTGATGTCATCATGGAGGAGTGGAAGAGGACACCAGTGGCAACCTATGAAGCTTTGGTGAACTCCATGCCCAAGAGGGTTAAGGCAGCGCTGAAAAATGATGGTTGCCACACAAAATATTTACACTTTGGGCCCAATTTAGACATTTTCGTTTAGGGGTGTACTCTCTTTTGTTGCCAGCGGTTTAGACATTACTGGCTGTGTGTTGAGTTATTTTGAGGGGACAGCAAATTTACACAGTTATACAAGCTGTACACTCACTACTTTACATTGTAGCAAAGCGTCATTTCTTCAGTGTTGTCACATGAAAAGATAGAATAAAATATTTACAAAAATGTGAGGGGTGTACTCACTTTTGTGAGATACTGTATGTATAATAGCGCAACGGGAACGTTCTATCACCTCATCTGGAGCTGCCCCAGGGTTCAGGGATTTTGGTCACAAGTGGTCCAATTTCTCCCATGACAACATGGGCTCTCCACTGTCACTGAACCCTAAACCATGTTTGTTGGGTATATTCCCGGACGTAGATATAGATATGTTTACCAACATATTCTTGAACGAAACATTATTTTCTGCAAGGAAAATTATTGCCAGACAATGGATGAGAACAGACCCACCTGTGTTTTAGTACATGGATAGTTGACATAAATAATACCCTGCCAGATGAAAAGTTAATATACATCCACAGAGGATCCCCGACCAAATATAATAAGATATGGGATAGATAGCTCCAAACCTCATAAACTTGCATCTAATCTGATAAACCTATTTGGCTGCCCCCAGGCCCCCCCCCACCTATCATGCAAACAGGATAAGGAAACCAATTGCAGATTATTATTGTTAATTAGCACTAAATTATACCATTTACTTTGAATTCACAATTAAAAAGATGTTTTGCCACATTGTACTTTAAGCAAGTAATGTCTATTTTACCATACTTATGTAATACTGTCATTTGGACCAGACATTTGTTATAAAGGTACTCTATTTGTATATTTTTTCAAATACTAAAAGTTGTTTGAACGTAAAAGAAAAAAGAAAATATGACTCAGTACACGGTATATGCTCAAGGATCTGTTACAGGTGTTTTGTGTCTCATAGATATATACCCCAGTATCAAACACCAGCGGCTACAAAAATTAATCAATATTAGCCCAAATAGGACCTGATGGAATCAATCCCACTTACTATACATCTTCCTGGGGGTTGCTTTATACTCTTGTGCAATATATTACAGGGACCCTGCAACCTAGTGGTGCCAAATATAAGGCTTCCTTTTCACTCAGAATATTGTTTTTCAGCCCTTTTTTAACCAACTTCTGCAATTTCTCTTTATGCTCAGAGATGGGATTACGACCTAAAACCGAGTATATCTGTTGCTCTCCTAATAACCTATCAATTTCCGTTTTATAGTGGGTCTTGGTCATAACCACTATCCCACCCACTTTGTCTGGTGGGCGAAGAACATTTTTCTTCTTTTCCAATTCTTCTATTCCATTTTAGATTCACCATGAAATTTTCTTTTTTTTTTTTTTTTTTTTTTTTTTTTTTTACTTTACTGAAATCATCCACGCTTACTGTCCTTATTTCCTTATTTGAGGGATTAAAAAACAATTTATTATGCGATGTAGAGTGGTATCCTTTGCGCTTCTGAGGGCCTGCTGTCAGGGTTAGACAGAAAATATTTTTTTACATTCAAAGCTCTCACATACTTTTGTATATTAACATAAGTATCAATTTTGTTCATATTTTTCATAGTAGTGAACTTCAACCCACTATCCAACACCTTAAGCCCTTCTTCCTTAAGGGGAACTCTGCTTATATTATACACCCCCTCTCCTAATTCAATCTTCTCCTTTTTAAAAGGTTCTCTTTCTCCCCTCCTACCTCTTTTTCTCTTCTTATTCCCCCAAATTTGTTTCCAGTGGATGGTTCTTCGTTCCTGTTATAAAGGGGTTCCTTCTCCACTGGTCATTTCTTCTCAGGGTATTGTTATACTGCCCTCCCCTATTTCCCTCTTGTCTTTGAGGGGGGTGGGGGTGAGAGATCTCTGTCCTGAATACCCATGAGCTCTATGGTCCTGTCCCATAGCAATTTTATTTTTATCCTGGTGTGACCAGTTCCTAATGCCAAATCTCTGATTATTCCTATGACCTTTAAAACCTCCCTTATTATTCATCATATGTCTCTGTCCACCAGGTACTACTGAATTCTTACTCTCATTGTCCATACCAGCTGGGGAGATACTGACACCTTCTTTAGTACGGGTTGTATTATATGATGGAATCTCATAGTCCTCCTTTTTTGACTGCCACCTAAATGGCACTCCGGCTCAACATTGACTTTGACCTAAATTGCATCATTAGTGACAGATACTTTATTTGTATTCTCTGGTAGCAGTACTTTTTCTATTTTGTTGCTTTTTAATCATTTTTCGGGGGTTTTAAATTAGGGATTCTGATGGGGACACCTGATGTGAAGGAGGACTCTGATGGGGACATCTAATGTAAAGGGGGACTCTGATGGGGACATCTAATGTAAAGGGGGCTCTGATGGGGACATCTGATGTAAAGGGGGGACTCTGATGGGGACACCTGATGTAAAAGGGGACTCTGATGGGGACATCTGATGTAAAGGGGGACTCTGATTGGGACACTTGATGTAAAGAGGGGCACCTGCTGTAAAGGGGGACTTTGATTGGGACACCTGATGTATAGGGGGACTCTGATGAGGACACCTGATGTATAGGGGGATGCTGATGGGGAAACCTGTTGTAAAGGGGGGCTCTGATTGGAACACCTGATGTAAAGGGGGGCACCTGCTGTAAAGGGGGACTCTGATTGGGACACCTGATGTAAAGGGGGGCACCTGCTGTAAAGTGGGACTCTGATTGGGACATCTGATGTAATAGGGGGCTCTGATGAGGACACCTTATGCTAAGTGGTTTAATTTTCTTTTACTTGAAATGTGGATCTGAGTGGCCTAATGTGACGTGCACAGTGAGGCTGCAATTGATGGGCACAGTGAGGCTGAAACTGATTGGCACAGTGAGGCTGCAATTGATGGGTACTGTGAGGCTGCATAAGATGGGCACAGTTTTATATAGCAGTAATACTATATAATCACCTGATAAGTGGCTATTTACTATCCTGCATTACTAAAAGTTACATTTTTCGGTTTATTTGCGCCCCCTGAAAAATTTTGAGCACCAGTCACCACTGCGCCCATGGGAGTTTAGAGACAGGCAAAGTTAGGGGTAATCCAGAGGACTTGACTCCTGAGGACTTAGTGGAAGTTTCCAAACAGGGCTCAAGGCTGCGAAACAGCACAGCGGGTACTTTTGGCTTCTAAGAGGAGAAGATTCAGGCTGTGGCAATTGGTAGGAGAGGTGGCCTGTAGAGAATTTAATAAACTTGTCAGTCTTTTGCTATAACAAAGTCATATAAAGGCAAATGGTTATGCAAACTGGAGTCACACTTGGTAAAATGGTCATGATCAGGATCCGAATAGGACTGTAATAAAGGCACATGATTGGTACTGGCCACACAAGAGTTATAAATGGGCAACTGGTCAGCAGTTTTAATGCAGTTCTGAATGCAGGTCTGGGACCAGGACCTAATCTCCTCTGTAGCCCAATCTATGTGCGGGTTATGAAGTTTAAGCCAGGGATACTCTAAGATAAGAGGATAAGCAGGAAATGAGATCAAGTAGAAGCTGAGTGTCTCCCTATGAAATTCCCCAATGGTCAGAGTAATAGGTGCCGTGCAAAAGGTGACCTGGCCCATGGACAAGGGAGAGTTATCAACAGCTAAGACTGAAAAGGGTCTTAGTCACAGGAATCTGCAGACGTTGTGCTAAGTCTCTATCAATGAAATTGCTAGCAGCACCAGAATCTATGAAGGCTGAGAGGTGATGAGAAAATTTGGCAGAACTAAGTTGTACAGGAACAAATAGTTTATCTCCGAGGGAAACTGACACAATATAGGTTATAAAAGCAGACCCCCACCCACACTAGACTCTTGGTGGTTCTCGGGTTATTATGGCAGCTGGCGACAAAGTGGCCATGGTTGCCACAGTACAGAGTCCCTGAGATCTTCTTCTAGGCTTTTCCCCAGAGGATAAATGGGTAGCGCCAGTTTGCATGGGCTCATCCTCCAGGAGAGGTTGAGATGGTTAAGGAAAGGTTGATGAAGAAGAAGAAGAAGAAGAAGTAAGCAGCGTACTGGGGGGCAAAGAAGCAAACCTCTCTGTATGCCTTTCTCGTAAACGCCTGTCTATACGGATGGCTACTTGCATGGCTTCATTCAATGGCTTTGGTTCAGGATAGTGTACTAAGGAGTCTGATGGAGTCTGAAAAGCCTAACCTGAACTGGCTTCTTAGAGCTGGGTCATTCCACCCTGAGTCAGATACCCAGCGGCGGATATCAGAACATTATTATTCAGCAGTGCGTTTATCCTGACTTAATGACCTAAGGTTAGTTTCAGCTGAGTGGGCACGGCCAGGATCAACATAGAGTATACCTAAGGCCTTGAAAAAAGCTTCAACTGACCCTCTGGCTGGCTCAACTGTGGGGAGACTAAAAGCCCAAAACTGGGGATCTCCCTGCAACAATGTAATAATCAGGCTAATCCAATGTGCTTCAGAACCAGAAGAGTGTGACTTAAGCTTAAAATATAGCATACAACTATTTTTAAAATTGGAAAACATATGGGGGGGGTCACAAGAAAAACGGTCAGGGCGGTTAACCTTGGGCTCTGGCTTCTGCGTTACTGCTGGAGATGCATTTACACGCACAGACAGTTCCTGGACTTGGCGTGTCAGTTTTATAATGTCCTCAGCAAATAAATAAGCCTGTGTAGAGTCCATCTTAACAGTTTTTTTATTTTTGTTAAAGGCATGTGATAATGTCACATCTACCACCACACAGGTGGTCAGACACTATAGCTGGCTACTGTGTTCTTCACCTATAGCAGCACCCTTTCTCATAAAGCACTCAGGCCTACCATTACTCGGTTGCCCCCAAGTCTTATACACAATGCTGTAGTGCCTGGCCACTATGCCAGGGCAGGCGTGAACTGAGCAAAGCAAACAGGCACTTGCAGTCGGCAGACAGGTAGCGTGGTTCTTTGACAGTCCAGGTCAAAGGCAGGCTGAGTTCAGGGAATAGTCCAAAATTCAGTCCAAGGTCATACACAGGGAAATCCAATCTAGCAGATAGACAAGGGGCTTGATCAGGAATGACACATGTATCACTCTCTATCACAAGCATGGGAGTAAGGGTTTGGCTGGCTTATAACAGGTTTGGTTTTCACCCAGAGGCTGATCACATTAATCACCTTGCAGGTGGACAGACAGACAAGGAGAGTGCCATAGCCAAAACCCTGGATGCTGGAATGAGGAGCAGGAGCGCTAGATGCTCCTGACAGCTACACTATGTTGGTGCACTCTCTGCCCTTTGTATTTTGCTTTTAGATAAATTGATTTTGGTTCCAGGCTGTGGTCTGAGAGAGTTGCAAGATGTGTGTGGCATCCTAAGTGGACCCTATTTCTGGACAAGCATTCTTTTATCTTGACTATGTTGTATTCATACTTCACTAAATAGCATTTTGCGCTCTAGAACCTTTACTTTTTTATAGCAAATATACTGTAAGTGCCTATATATTAGGAAAATATGAGAAACTTGAATAAATCTATATTCAAACTCAATATAGCAATAAGGTTTTATAATATTACCACCTTAATAAGATTGTTTACACCAACCTGGTCACTGCTACATCTAAAAAACAATGACAGTCTACGTTGTTGTGTTGCTTTAACAATATGCAAAGTGTATTGTTTTAGATGCTTAGCTACCAATTTTTTAAATTACATACTTAAACATTAAAATTTGATATTTAAATATTGGCTTACGCTATTGAAAGAAATGCTGCATTGCCTCCATACAGAAACGATCGGTTCAACACTTGGAGGATGAAAGTTGGATACAGTGCAGGGAGAAAGGGAATTGAAGCACACAGTGAAAACAGTATGCACTGGATAGTCGTCAAAGTCAGAGATAAGATGGTGGAATGGAGGTCATCAAGCTTCCCTGTATCTAGTTAAAAAAAAGTTTAAAGTGTCACCAAAGTTGATGAGATACTGCATTTCTGTAAATCAAAATGTTTTATGTTATATGAGATATAAATACAGAGTTAGGGCAATAAGTCATCACCAAAAATAGCAGAGAATGGATCCTTTAAATAAAACATCCATTTAAAAAAAATGTGCGAATGCTTTTGCTGATCTGCTGACCTGCTGTCCAGTTCCATAAATGATCTTTTTCAGTTTTGCATACTTGTTGCTGTGGCCTGTTTAACGTTAAAATATAACTAAAGGCAGAACTTTTTTTTAGTTTTGGAGAGGAGAGGGCTTAGAACACCTGTAAGGTTGTTATGTATGCCCTTCCTGTTTTGGCTATGGAATCAGAAGTAAATGGACATCTCCTCAATGGGACACAGATGGCAAAAAACTGGACAGCTGTTATAACCCCCCTTACTCTACCCAAAATGATAAATAATTTTATGGACAACCATCCAATTTTTTATCCTGCAGTAAATCCATTATTTTTCCACTTCCTGTAAGACGGTGATTGCACTGCAGTCAAATCACACAGCTGAGTAGTTTAGATGTAGTTGTAAAATAAGTAACAGAGAGCCAACTAACCACTTATGTTCAGTGGACTTTTTTCTTCCTAAATATCCTTGTGAAACCTAAGACATTGCTTTTCATTTCAGCATGTTACAGCTCTGTACTTTCTTCCTTTTAGCATCTGTAGTCTAACCTAACATACTATACAAACTATAACATACTATACATTGCAGCTATGGAATCCGTCCACTACCATGCACTGTCAATCAAAAGCAAGGGGGACCTTATGGCAATTGGCCACACCTCTGTGCATAAGGGAAATGCTGGCCGTGCATTAGCTTGCAAAAAAATAGCATGCACACTCAACACTGGTTTTGGCGCCCAGTGGCCTATATAAACTGGGGCACTGCAGAAAGAAGTGCTGAGTGGTGTTCAGCTTACCCTCATTTACCTGAGACCTGACCCAGCTCACTGTCTGGACTTAACTTGTATCCTGTCTGCCTGGCTGCTACTGATCTCAGCTTGCTTTCTGGACTTTTCTTTGCCTCCTTATTTAATACCACACTGCCTGGCTGTTCTGACCTTGACTTGTTTCCTGGACTCTGTCTTTGCCTCTTGATTTAATATCATGCTGGCTGGCTGTTACTGACACTGGCTTGTTTTATAGCCTCTCATACTTGCCAACACTCCCGAATTTCCCGGGACATTCATGAGATTTAGACCTTTTTCCCGGTCTAACCGATTCCCAGGAAATGTCCTGATGTAAGGAGGCACTCCGCTGGGGACACACCTGATGCAAGGAGGCACTCCACTGGGGACACCTGATGCAAGGAGGGACTCCGCTGGGGACACCTGATGTAGGGAGGCACTCTGCTGGGGACATCTGATGTAAGGAGGGACTCCACTGGGGACACCTAATGTAAGCACAGACTCTGCTGGGGACACCTGATGTGAGAAGGGTCTCCGCTGGGGGCATCTGATGTAAGGAGAGACTCGGCTGGGCGCACCTGACATAAGGAGGGACTCTACTGGGGACACCTGATGTAAGGAGGGACTCTACTGGGGACACCTGATGTAAGGAGACACTCCACTGGGGACACATGATGGGATCTGGTGGCAAGTGACACACTTGGGGCTCCCACTGATTCTGCTTTATGGTGAGTTTAACTATTTCATTTTATATTACAATGTAATAATAGAAATAATGCGCTTCAATCATCCTGGCACCATAACAACCATGGTGCCGGGATAATTGAAATGCTAACACCAGGTGTTTGGAATATATTTATCTGCTCTGCATGCAGCCTTGGGGCAGTGCCGCTCTATGCTTCCAGTTTCACATGGGGCTCTCCGAATCCTTGTGTCACGCACCTGATGGTGGAGTCTGTCTTGTGCAGGAAGCAACCACTCTTACGACCCTGGTTCGGGAACCCCTGAAAGAGCAGACAGAGGGTTTCAGAGCACAGAGGAGCACAAGGGCTGGACTGGAACACTGATGGTGAGATGGGTCCGTCAGTGGCTCGTGCAACCGTAGTGAGGCAGGCTGAAGTCGGCAACTGGCTGGCAAGCGGTACAGAAGGAGCAGGCTGAAGGATCGTCAGGTGCAGGCAGGGTCATTAACAGGCAATTACAAGAGGTCAGGCAGAAGAGTTGTCGTGGGCAAGCTGGGGGTCGGTGCAGGTCAATCAAGGTCAAACAAGCTGGGTCACAGGAACAGATCAGGATACAGATTCAAAGACAGGTAGCTCTCCGTAACACACTCTAATGCTGTAGCATGGACAGTGCAGACTGCTGGGTTCCCCAGGCTTAAATAAGCAGTTTGGCGCAGTTTCCGGCGCGCGCGCACGCACATAAGCACGCACGCACGCGGGTGCGCGCGCACCACCGCGGGAACGGCGGAGCAGAGTATCCATGCCCCCTAACATTGCCCCCCCCAAGGGGCAGCCTCTGGATGCCTCGCCGGGCACCAGCTTCCAGGCGGTTTCTCCTAAAGGTTCGGATCAACTCAGCAGCATGAACATTAGACTCTGGCTCCCAAGAATTTTCCTCAGGACCATAACCCTTCCACTTCACCAAGTACTGGGTTACGTTACCCCTCTTCCAGCAGTCCAGGATGGCTTCAACCTCAAACTCCTCCTCTCCATTTACAAGCACTGGTTCTGGTGGTCCCTTCTTCTGTCCTGGGAAGGGATCTGGAGGGACTGGTTTAAGTAGAGACACATGGAAAACCGGGTGCACACGTAAGGACGAAGGTGGGACCAGTTCATATGTCACCCTGTTTACTTTCCTCTTTACTGGGAAAGGCCCAACAAATCTGTGTCCCATCTTCCTTGAGGGACAAGCGAGTTTTACGTTTCTGGTGGCCAACCAGACGAAGTTACCCGACTTAAGTTCCAGCTCTCCCCGTCTTTTCCTGTCAAAGGCTTGTTTGGTGAGTTCCGTGGTCCTGGAAAGTGTGTCCTGCAGGAGTTGAGTATTTTCCCTGAAGAAATTTAAAGTTTCCTGTACCGCCGGTACTGTACTTTCAGCAGCCAAGCCAGGTAGAAAGGTTGGGTGGAAGACGTAATTCGCCCAGAACGGTGACTGTTTGGTGGCCGAGTGGATGGTGTTATTGAAGACGAATTCAGCAAATGGTAATAGGGAGGCCAAGTCGTCCTGAGAGAACAAGGAAAAACACTGCAGATATTGTTCCAGAGTCTGGTTCGTTCTCTCAGTTTGCCCATTCGTCTGGGGATGGTAGGCTGAGGACAGCGACAATTCAATTTCCAGTGCTGAACACAGGGCCCTCCAGAATCTGGAGGTAAACTGAACCCCACGATCTGACACAATGCTAAGGGGTATCCCGTGGCATCTGACGATTTCCCGGATGAAGATTTCCGCTGTCTCGGCAGCCGTAGGTGTATCCTTCATGGGTAAAAAATGGGCCATCTTGGTCATGCGATCCACAACCACAAAGATAGTAGTAAAGCCCTTGGACGGAGGTAGTTCCACAATAAAGTCCATAGCTATCCAGGTCCATGGACGCTCAGGTACAGGGAGTGGTTTCAAAAGACCCCAAGCCTTGGCTTTGTCTGTTTTGTTTCGTGCACAAGTAGCACACATGCTCACATATTTCCAGCAGTCCTCTTCTGCCAACGGCCACCAGAACGAACGTGAGAGCAGCTCCAAGGTTTTACGAGCTCCCAAGTGCCCCACCAAGTTGTGGTCATGGCATAGTTCCAAAACAGTGGGGCGTTGCTCTGCCGGAATGAAGATTCCCTGACCGTACCACCATAGCCCGTCCTTCTCAGACAACCTGGAATCCCGGGAGCCGGTTGAGCTGGCAAGTGACCGTCTAATCTGTGGCAGCAGGTCCTCCTGGGACAATAGGAAGTTCCGTGATTGGAAGGATGGTATCTGAAGGAGCACAGTTGCTGGGATCATTGAACATTCTCGAAACGTTCTTTGACCCTGGCCTGTATGTTAAGTGAAAAAGAAACCTTGAAAAGAAAAGTGCCCAGCGAGCTTCACAGGGTTTCAGCCTTTTGGCCGTTCTCAGATATTCAAGGTTCTTATGATCCATATATATCAAGATAGGGTGTGTGGCTCCTTCAAGCAAGTATCACCATTCTTCGAGTGCCGCTTTGATGGCCAAAAGTTCTCTATCCCCATGTCGTAATTCCTCTCCGGAGGTGATAGTTTCCGAGAGAAGAACGCGACGGGATGGAGCAGAGCCTTGGGGCCCTGTCTCTGGGAGAGAACTGCCCCCACGGCGATCTCAGAAGCGTCCACCTCCAGGAAGTAGGGCAAGGCCGAGTCAGGATGCTTTAAAATGGGTGCGGCTGTGAACAGGCCTTTAAGAGTCTGGAAAGCTGTTTCTGCCTC
The DNA here is from genome assembly GCA_018402905.1 of Glandirana rugosa. Lineage (NCBI taxonomy): Eukaryota > Metazoa > Chordata > Amphibia > Anura > Ranidae > Glandirana > Glandirana rugosa. The sequence goes on along the minus strand of BLSH010216832.1, from coordinate 11,640 downwards.
GGTGGTTCACTGAAAGCAAGTGTTTTGTTTCGTGAGCTGCATGATAGGAGCAATGATGGCCGAGAACCCCTTTATAAATTTTCTGTAAAAGTTTGCGAAGCCCACGAAACATTGGACCCCTTTCCTGTCTGTAGGTGCTGGCCAATCAAGAATAGTAGAGACCTTCTGGGGGTCCATTGTAATACCGGTCATAGAAAAAACTAGTCCCAGGATATGGATGCTGGTTTGCTCAAAAGCGCACTTCTCCACTTTGGCATAGAGCCCATGCTGTCGGAGACGGCTCAGGACCTTGATGACATGCTCTCTGTGTTCCTCAAGGGAGGAAGAGAAGATCAGGATGTCGTCTAAGTATATGATCACAAACAGATCCAAAAAGTCCCAGAAGGCATTATTCACGAAGTGCTGGAACGTAGCGGGGGCATTGCACTGACCGAATGGCATAACCAGATACTCGTAATGCCCAAAGCAAGTACGGAAAGCGGTTTTCCACTTGTCGCCTTCTCAAATGCGGACTAAGTTGTAGGCACCCCTTAAATGAAGTTTGGAGAAGGTGATGGCAGATACAAGTCTTTGGAATAGTTTAGGAACCAGAGGTAAGGGAAAGCGGTTCTAGAACGTTATCCAGTTTAATTCCGGGTAGTCAATACAGGGACGTAGAGAATGGTCCTTTTTCTCTACGAAAAATATGCCCGCCCCTGCAGGGAACGTGTAAGGTCGGATGAATCCTTTTTCTAGATTATCATCTAGATAGGCCTTGAGGGCCGCCAACTCTAGTTCTGACAGAGGATAAATCCTTCCAAAAGGCACTTCAGCTCCAGGTAGCAGCTCAATTGGACAGTCGTAAGGGCGGTGAGGCGGGAGTTTCTCAGCCCCCTTTTTACTGAATATGTCCAGGTATCCATGGTAGGCGGAAGGAACAGTTAGACGGGTTTCAGGGTCAGAGTCCATGTCCAGACAGCCCAACATGGGAACAACTTCCTGGATCCATTTAGGCAATGCTGCCCGCAATATGGGGATCGGAACTTGACGGTCCAGTCTATATCAGGGCTATGTGCCCAGAGCCAGGGCAGGCCCAGAATGATGGGAAACAGGGGGGATGCTATTGCATCCAACAAAAGAAGTTCCTGGTGACCGTCAGCTGTGGTGGCAGGTAGTGGGACGGTCTCATGAGTTACCACACCCGACTTAATGGGGGATCCGTCGGCCAGGTGGATGACGAACTTATGGCTCTTCGGCCGAAGGGGAATTTGTTGGGAAGCCGCAAAGTTCTCATCTATAAAGCAGCTACACGCTCCAGAGTCAATTATAGCTGTCACTTGAATAATCTTTCCTGGAAGCTGCAGGGAGAGAGAAAGTACAAGGTGAGAGACTGGGTGAGGGAAACTGGACACATCACTGAAGGAGGCTGGTATACACTTACCGTGCTTAGCGGGGCAGGATCTCACCATGTGTCCGGGTTCTCCGCAGTACAAACACAAGTTCAGTGCAGTAACAGCAACAAGGTTGGAAGTAGCCGCACTCAAACGATCCAATTTCCAAAAACTATTTTATTGCATCAAAGGGTGATATAGACAACGAACGAAAGGTCCAGCTGACGCGTTTCGCACCCTACAGTAGGTGCTTACTCATAGCGTTCAGTGCAAACGTCCGCTGTCTCTCTCCAAGGGTAAGAGACAGATGTAGGAGCCCTATTTGCATGGGCTCAGAGGTATCTGGAGGAGAGGAGGAGGAGGTTGCTGAGGCAAAGGGAGTTGATCTAGGGTAGACAGGGACTCGGGGTAGCATCCAGGTGGGCCGTGAGGGTCCCGGAGCCCTTTCAGCATGGCGCTCACAGAGTCGCCGGTCAATCTGGATGGCCAGATTGATGAGGGCATCAAGTGTTGAAGGTAACCCCACATGGGCCAGCTCATCCTTGAGGGGTTCGGATAGTCCAAGGCGGAACTGATAACAAAGTGCGGTGTCATTCCATGCCATATCGGCACCCCAACGCCTAAACTCCGCTACATAGTCCTCCGCAGAGCGGCGGCCTTGCTGAAGGGCATGTAGTGCAGCCTCCGCCGTGGCCACCTGGTGAGGGTCTTCATACAACCGGGTCATGGCTTTAAAAAACAGGGCCATGGTAGAGACCTCTGGGGCTCTCTGCTCCCATGCTTGGGGCTCTTCCTGCAATAAGGAAATAACCAGTCCCACCTTTGTAGCTTCTAGAGAAAAAGTGCAGGGCTGGAGGCCAAAATAAAGCTCGCAGGAGTTACGGAAGGCCCGGAACTTGCAGCGGTCCCCAGAAAATGCATCCAGTAGGGGGACCTTGGGCTCCGATGGCAGGGCCACAATAGTGCGACCAGCAGCCTGGGTGCCTCCCAGGAGCCATGGGTGCCGAGAGCTCCTGAACCCGTTCTTCCAGCCAGGTGTAGTTGTCTTGGAGCCTTTTAACTGCCTGTGTCAGGCCGGCTAAGTGAACACACAGCTCGTCCATAGCAGAGGGTGCTCCCTGCGCAGACTAAGACATGGCTGTCCGTTGCTGTCACGCACCTGATGGTGGAGTCTGTCGTGTGCAGGAAGCAACCACTCCTATGACCCTGGTTCAGGAACCCCTGATAGAGCAGACAGAGGGTTCCAGAGCACAGAGGGGAATGAGAGCTGGACAAGTCGGGTCACAGGAACAGATCAGGATACAGATTCAAAGACAGGTAGCTCTCCGAAACACACTCTAACGCTGTAGCACGGACAGCACAGACTGCTGGGTTCCCCAGGCTTAAATAGGCCGTTTGGCGCCATTTCCGGTGCGTGCGTGCACACAGGCACGTGCACCACCGCGGAAAAGGCAGGGCAGAGTATCAATGTACCCTAACACCTTGAAGGACGAGCTGGCATGAGAGGGGGTGCCCCAGACCTTGGAAGCCCTGATCGACTTGGCTATTTCTATAGATCGGCGCCTCAGAGAGCGCCGCGCTGAAAAGTCATCAGGGCAGTCGCGCCCCATCTGGATGCTTCCACCGGTCCCCAGTTACCCAAACCCGCCAATGCTCAGCCCAGTGACCTCCTTCTCCTCTCCACAGGACTCCCCGGAACTTATGCAGATTGGGCTGTTACGCCCGTCCCTCACCGCAGAAGAAAGGCAGCGACGCTTTGCCATGAACTTATGTCTATACTGTGGCGAACCAGGCCATGTGGTCAGAATGTGCCCCGCCTAGTGCGGTAAGTGCCCTTCAAATATCCAGAGTGGTCTACCCAGCTCTGCCAGTTTCTCTGCTCACTTCACTCTTCTCCTCTCTCAACAGCTTCCCGGAGGGAATACCACGGTGCCAGCCATCCTTGACTCCGGAGCGTGCAGTTGCTTCATTGACCAGGACTTTACAACACTGCACTGCATCCCCCTACAACCAAAGTCCCACAAGATGCTTATCCGATTGGCGGATGGATCTCACATCAGGTCCAGGATTGTCACCCATGAGACCGTCCCTCTCCCTTCCACTACACGGGAAGGACACCCAGAACTCTTGTGGCTAGATGCCATTGCCTCGCCTCTCTGCCCCATCATTTTGGGGCTACCATGGTTCTGGGCACACAATCCCTGCATCGATTGGGTCATAGGGGCCGTCCAATTCCAGTCCCCATACTGCCAACAGCACTGTCTAGCCCTCAGAGGAGAAGCAGCTCCCCCATTACTCTGCCTGGACTCTGATATCCGTTCCCTCATCCCACCGGTCTACTACTCATTCATGGATGTGTTCAGTAAGAAAGGGGCTGACAAACTACCTCTGCATAGACCCTACGATTGCCCCATTGAACTTTTACCTGGGGCGCCCTTTGGGAGGATTTACCCCCTCTCCGAACCCGAACTAGCGGCCCTCAAGGCCTATTTGGATGAGAACCTTGAAAAGGGGTTCATCCGACCCTCTACTTCCCCTGCTGGGGCTAGCATCTTCTTCGTAGAGAAGAAGGATCACTCACTCTGCACGCCGCGCATAGACTACCGGGAACTCAACCGGGTGACCATTAAAAACCGCTATCAGCTACCTTTGGTTCCGGAATTGTTTCAGAGTCTGGGGGCAGCAATCATCTTTACTAAGCTTGACCTGCAGGGAGCATACAACCTTATTCATATCAAGGACGGTGACGAATGGAAGACCGCATTCCGCACCTGCTTTGGTCATTACGAATACCTGGTAATGCCGTTTGGTCTGTGCAACGCCCCGGCGACCTTCCAGCATTTTGTAAATGACGCGTTCCAGGACTTTCTTGACCTCTTTGTGATCATCTACTTAGATGACATTTTAATCTTCTCATCGTCCCTCGAGGAGCACCGTGTACACGTCGCCAATGTTCTGGGTCGGCTCCGGCAACATGGATTGTAAGCGAAAGTGGAAAAGTGTTCCTTCGAAAGGATTGATTATCTCCGTCATGGGCATCCATATGGATCCGCAAAAAGTTTCCACGATACTGGAATGGCCCGCACTGACAGACAGAAAAGGAGTTCAAAGGTTTGTGGGTTTCTGAAACTGCGGTCAGAGCTATCCTCTCCCAGCGCCAAGGTACCAAGGCCTTGCTCCACCCAGTAGCCTTCTTCTCCCGCAAGTTGGCGGCACCAGAGAGGAACTACGACATGGGGGACAGGGAGCTGCTGGCCATCAAGGCGGCTCTGGAGGAATGACGGTACTTGCTGGAAGGAGCGGCACATCCTATCCTTATCTACACCGACCACAAGAACCTGGAGTACCTCAGAATGGTCAAGAGACTGAAACCCCGGCAGGCCCACTGGGCCCTCTTCTTCTCCAGGTTCCACTTCCACCTGACTTACCGGCCAGGAACAAAAAATGGCAAGCCTGACACTCTCTCCAGGATGTTTTCTGAGTCAGGAAATGCCGCTCCACCCGACACCATACTTCCAGCAAGGAACTTCCTGTTGACCAACGAGGATGTGCCGTCCCAAATTCAGCGAGACTTGACAGGTACTACTGGCCCCAGCGACACCAGATTGACCGTTAAGGATGGTGGTTTGGTAGCAAAGTCTTTGTTCCGGTAGGCCTGCGCCCCAGGATTCTAGGCCTCTGCCACGACCACAAATTGGCCGGACATTTCGGCTCCCGGAAAATGGCTGAACTTCTCTCCCGATCCTTCTGCTGGCCGAACGCCACAGAAGACTGCAAGAAATATGTTAGTGCCTGTCCCATCTGTGCCCAGAACAAAACAGATAAGGCCAAACCTGGGGCCTCCTAAACCCCCTTCCTTTACCTGAGCGCCCATGGTTGGAGCTGGCTATGGATTTTATTGTGGAATTGACCCTGTCTGAAGGATACTCCTCCATCTTTGTGGTGGTGGACCGCCTGACAAAGATGGCACATTTCCTACCTATGAAGGGGGCCCCTACAGCGACCGAGACCGCCAACACCTTCATTAAGGAAATAGTCTGGCTCCACGGGATACCCAGCAATGTTGTATCCGATCGTGGGATCCAATTCACGTCTAAGTTCTGGAAGGCTCTGTGCGCAGCTTTGGAAATCGAGCTCGCATTTTCTTCCGCATACCACCCACAGACCAACTGCCAGACCAAGAGACCGAACCAGACGTTAGAGCAGTACCTGCGCTGCTTCTCATTGTTATCTCAAAATGACTGGGTTGCACTGCTACCATTGGCTGAGTACACTTACAATAACACCATGCACTCGGCCACCAAGCAGTCCCCATTTTGGGCCACTTATGGGTTTCATCCCACATTCCTGCCGGAGCTGACCATTGAAAGCTCTGTCCCTGCAGCACAGGATATCACAAGCTTCCTCCAGATGAATAGTAAACTCTTGCGGGAGACCCTGTCAAGGACACAGGAACAAAACAAGGAAGCATATGACAAGAGAAGGCGGGGGGAATTGGAGCTCTAGCCAGGCAATCGCATCTGATTGTCCACCAGGAATCTTAAGCTGGCTTGCCCCTCAAAGAAGTTAGGCCCAAGATTCACGGGGCCATTTCCAATCAGAAGGAAAATCAACAGGATGGTATTCGAACTGGACCTTCCCCCTTCCCTACGGATCCACCTGGTCTTCCATGTTTCACTGCTGAAACCTGTTGTCCCCGACTCGTTCCCAGGACGGGGGACATGTCCACCAAACCAAATTCTGGTCAACGGAGAGGAAGAGTTTGAGGTTGAAGCCATTCTGGACTGTCGGAGGAGGGCAGGTTCTACCCAGTACCTGATAAAGTGGAAGGGGTATGGGCCTGAAGAAAACTCCTGGGGAACATCCACGCACCTGGATTAATCCAGGCCTTCAAAAGAAACCGCCTGGGTGCTCTGTGGCCGTTTCCACGGTGGTGCGCGTGCACGTGCCAAGTACGGCGCCAAATGAAATCTGCTGGACCTAGCAGCAAGTGCTGTCCATTCTACAGCATCTGTGACCTGTGAGCCCCAGCTCTAACCTCTGTTCCTGTGTGATTACCTGCTTCCTGCTTGACCCGGCCTGCTCTGACCTGCTGATTTGCTGCCTGCACCGACCCCGGCTTTCCACGACCATCCGATTGTCTGATCCTCCTGTACTTCTGCTGCCCGCCTGATAATGACCTTGCTTGGACTTGACCACCCTTCTGCCTAACCCATCTGTACCGCACAGCCTGCCCGTTGCCGACCCAGTCTGCACGACCATCCCTCTGATCTGCACAACCCTCTGGATCATCACTTCATCATCAGTGACTTCCAGCCCTCGTGCCATCCCACACTCTTGGACTTCCTGTCTGCTCTACCAGGGGTCCTTGAATCGGGCACACAAGAGCGGTTGTACCCTGCACAAGACAGACTCCACCACCAGGACCGTGACACCTTTCTTTCTTTCTTTCTTTCTTTCTTTCTTTCTTTCTTTCTTTCTTTCTTTCTTTCTTTCTTTCTTTCTTTCTTTCTTCTCCTACACCTATGACACACCTACAAACAAATGCCCTATCCCCTAATTATAAGAACATGCCTACAGACAAAAAAGTGTACCTATACATTTTTTTACAATGTTGGCAACTATGGACTCTGTCTTGGCCACCTGATACGGTACTATGCTGCTCCTGTGCACAGTTCCTGCACAGTGATCTTCAGCTCACAGTTCTACTTTCCTGACTGCAACACAGATCTGGCTCGGTCTGCAACCTCCAGCACTCGTGCCCAGGCCCGGGCTGGGACAAAACCAGGCCCAGATATTTCAGACAATTCTTCCAGGCACTGGGGGGGAGGGGGCCTACGGGGGAAGCCTGGTGATTGGACACCCATGGAGCTGGTCCCCCGCACTGCAACGCAAACCCCACCAACTGCCATCCCCCAAAAGACCCCCACTCACATACCCCCCACTTACTGCCCTACTTCCCACCCCAACTACAGCCCCCTCCCACCACTGACAGACCCCTTCCCTCAATTACCGCACCCCACTCACAGACTTTCACCATTCAACTAATGACCCCCAGCCCCCCACTGACAGACTCCCCCCAAACCCCCACCCTATCTTCATGCTACAGCTGCTATGAAATCCTGTATCCCCCATGTATCCCCACATTTAATAATGATGACTGGTGACTGTGTCCCCACTTGGCTGTCACGTGTCTGAGCTTGTGTTGTGCCTGCTGACCATTCGGTATGTAAGGCGTTAACTGAGTTCAGTTACCTCTTCGGGTGCAGCTCGGCATGTTTTGCCTGAATGCAGCACATGAGCAATTGCTGCAGAGAATACAGATCTTCATGATACACTGGGGTAGGAGACACAGGCATGCCCACACAGCAAAATGCGGGCGGCAACCGCCACCTGCGTCAGCCCTGTCCGAACTGCGGCCAGTACTTGTGGTCTCGAGACCCTGGCTCACCGGGCAAATGCTCGGTGTACTCTATGGCCAGTCTGAGCTTGTTCGTGCCTGTCAGGAAGGTACTGGCACTAGTACAGCTGAAGTTTCTAGACGTCCACGAGTGCGTACCCCCATCACATGTTGGCACCAATGACACCATTTAAACTACAGCAGTGCTATCAGCCACTTCTGTCTGATCTGAAAGTAAACAAGGAGGAGAGTTGCCTCTAAGTGTATGAGTTAAAAGCAGTTTATTAGGTCATACAAATGGCAACTCACATGCGTGAAGAAATCAAAGGGCACATCTGTAGGTTGAGCATCCCAAGAATAATCCATAAAATAGAAGCTTTGTTTTTTCGTAAAGATTTCTACCAAACCCCTTATTTTTATCATCTCCCTAAGATCCATACAGATCAACAATCCCCCCCAGGCAGGCCTATAGTTATTGCGATGGACAGTGTGACAACTGGCTTTAGTCAATACACAGATCAGTATTTACAGCCACTAGTCAATCAGCTACAGTCATACATCAGAGACAGCACACTTCTCTTAGAACTTCTATCTCCATACAAGTGAGAATCCACTTCTGTATGGCTCTCCCTGGATGTGAATTCTTTATACACCTCCACAGTTTTAGTTTGCTAGCTTTGGAGTTTTCCCTTGCCAAAGACCCTCTTATCAACCCCAGACAGGCAGCTTTCATTTGGAAGCAACTAGTTTTTGCCTAACTCACAACTACTTTAATTTTGATGGGGATTTCTGCTTGCAGCTACAGGACACTGCTATGGGGGCAAATTTTGCCCCTTCCTATGCCAATCTAGCTATGGGTTACTGGGAAACCAATCATATTTGGCAGCAGAATTCCTTCCCCGCCCATATTGTCTTCTTCGGAAGATATATTGATGACATCATCATAATTTGGAATGGATCTGTTGACCTTATTAATTCCTTTGTTAATCATTGTAACAATAACCCCTATGGTATGTCATTTATATATGCTCCAGATCACAACACCTTGGCCTTTCTGGATTTAGAATTGGGATTGGGATGCAGAGGACACCATCTATGCTAAAAACTATACTAAACCCACTGCTGGCAACTCCTTCTTACATCACAAGAGTTGCCATTATCCAAAGTGGATCCAAAATATCCCAAAAGGGCAATTCTGCCATTTAAGATGGAACTGCACGCAGGATACAGACTATGTAGAACAGAGTGTAGCTCTCAAAAACACAATTCTAGACAAACAATACTCAGTTGGTAGATCAAGCCTATGAATTCTATCTAAAAGACAAACCCCCTAAAAACCTCAGGAACCTGGCGAACTCTCCACCAGATAGTTACATAGCTACATATTTAGTCAGGTTGAAAAGACACGAGTCCATCCAGTTCAACCAAAAAAAAAAAAAAAGATGGAAATAATTCTTGCAAATCGTTGGAATATATTACAACAAGACCCTCACCTTAAAACCATCCTCCCTGAACATCCCAGAGTCAACTATTGAAAGGTCCCCAACCTTAAAAACAAAATTGCCCCAAGCAAACTTAAACCCATTGTACGACTTCCGGTTCTGGTGCTTCATGGCTTAGCTGCACGGCCACTCAGCTCCTGCAGTAAGCCTTACAAACCTGCTTCTAAAGCCACACCGGACCTGTTTCCTGACAGCCCAGGCTGAAACCAGAGGCACCCCGGCACACCATGGAGTGATACTTTGATAAAGGTATGCTCCATTCTTCACCGCAGCAGCGGTCCCTGGAGGAGAACGGACAGGCCGCTCCGCCTGTCATGGCAGTGGCATCTGGAGTGGAGATGGGAGCCGCATTCCTCGCACTAGCTCTGGACATGGACACCCGCAGCACATCGCACAAGCAGTGGTGGCACTCCTAGCCCCCATGATCGCAGCTTCGGTGGAAGAGGCTGTGCAGGAAGACATGGCCCAGCTGCACAGAGACCTTAGAGAACATGCGGCCAGACTCACTGAAGCTGAGCAGCGCATAGCACACGTGGAAGAGGAGCTCTACCAAACACAAGACTCCGACCGTGCACAGGACAATCAAATAAGGCTGATAGTGGAGAAGCTTGAGGACCTCGAGAACAGACCCAAGAGGAGTAACTCAAGGTTTATTGGGGTCCCCGAGTCTATCCTTCCTACAGCTCTCCACCAATTTTGCGCCATTAAAATCCCAGAGGCCTTAGGCCTCAAGGGGCCCTTTCAAGTAGAACGGGCACACAGACTAGGCCCCCCTGGGACTGAATGCACCTCACCAAGACCAACCATAGCCAAATACTTAAACTATGCAGACAAGCACAACATACTATAGAAATCCCTGATAATAGATGGTGCGAAAATCCTCATCTTCGTGGATTATTCGGCAGAGGTGGCAAAAAGGAGAAAATCTTTCCAGACTGTCTGCTCGGAACTATTCAAGCGTAATGTAAGATTCACATTAGCATTCCCTGCAGTTCTCCGCCTTAAAGCCCCTTCCGGCAAACAGATGACATTCCATGATCCATCTGAGGCTGAATGCCTCCTACGCTCCCAAGACCCGTCCACATATGCATCAGTGGCCGCAAAGCTTCTCACATCCAACGCCCTCTAGACCAAAGAAGCCCAAGAAAAGAATCTGCCAAAATGCTAAAAACCAACGGCCCTAACCATATGGACACCTCCATCTGATGCAACTTAACCGGATAAATCCCTCATCTGAGACCCTCTTCTCCCAGGATCAGACAGATGAGTATATTCTCTCCTCCATCTATATCTGCAATGGGAAATTATACACCACACAATAAGCCCTCCTGCTCTGACACTTTCCTTTTGAATCAGGGCACCCCCCTTTTTCAAAAGGACTTCTGGTTATCCTCCCGGGACATGCACTATGTTTTCACCTTAACCCTTTGTCTGATTACCAGGTGGCAAAAGTAACCTGTTTCGTTAATAAGATGACTGTTTTTTCTGAACTCTGTTTTGTTCTTCTCTATGCAATTTATCCTTACATTTTTTTCCACGTGAGCTGCCTCCCACAGAAATTAAGTACGTCCGCACCATATACCCCAGGGGCAAATGACGGACACATCCCAAAACACCCTACGGGGATACACCACACCCTGTGATGAGGCTGTACTTAAGGGAGACGCGATACTTGCAGTACTACCATGTGGAGGAAAGTGAAGTACATGTTGAGCTTATTGCATGTTAGCAGTATGTTTTTTTTCACCCTACCTTACCATTATGCTCCCCTTGCTGCATACCCTCCCCTGTCATTTTATTGAACCCCCAAAAGCACCTACACATAATCTGGCTCTTAAAACCCTTCTAAAACACCACCCATCACAACATAAAAAACCTGATCCCCACAATCCAACGTTACACAAGGCACCTCGACCACATCCCTTTTTCCTTACCTTTTCATGAAAATTATTTTGTGGAATGTTAAAGGACTCAGGTCCCCCAACAAGCGTATGAAGGTACTGCGCCACCTCCAGCGCATACGAGCTGACATAACCCTACCCCAGGAGTCTCATTTACCCTCCTCTGACTTTGGGCATATGAAAAAAATGTGGGTGGGCATGGCTATAGGCTCAGAAGCTGTAGGAAGGAAAGCGGGAGTTCTGATCCTGATCCACAAAAGCTTCATGGGAGAAGTGGTATCCACAGATACAGACACCCAGGGCAGAATAGCTACGGCCCATATTAGGTGGGGAAACAGGGACTTAAACATAACTTATATATATATATATATACGCACCAAACAACCCAGGGCCTGCTTTTTTTACAGACATCTCTACCCACCTCTTGAAGCATCCTGTCACCCCTCATGTTGTGGGAGGGAGATTTC
>BLSH010216829.1:361756-379988 GCA_018402905.1 Glandirana rugosa | reverse complement strand
GAGGAAGGGTGCAGCCAGGTGGGGGGGTGCATGCAGCCAGGTGGGGGGAGGATGCAGCCAGTTGGGGTGGAGGATGCAGCCAGTTTGGGTGGAGGATGCAGCCAGTTGGAGGGAGGGTGCAGCCAGGTGGGGGAGGTTGCAGCCAGGTGGGGGGAGGTTGCAGCCAGGTGGAGAAAGGGTGCAGCCAGGTGGGGGGAGGTTGCAGCCAGGGGGAGGAAGGGTGCAGCCAGGTGGGGGGCAGAGTACAGCCAGGTGGGGGGAGGATGCAGCCAGGTGGGGGAGGATGCAGCCAGGTGGGTGGATGTAGCCAGGTGGGGGGGATGCAGCCAGGTGGAGGAAGGGTGCAGCCAGGTGGGTTGGTCACACACCAAGGTCTGGTGTTCCTATGGAATCCCTAGTGCCCATCTCCCACCTGACAGGTTCTTACCTTGGGGCACTGGCACTCTCCCTCCACATATCAGGCAGCGGCGATTAGGCGATGGGGTCTCCTACAGGCTGTGAGTCACAGCTCATGCACGGGAGACCTCTTCCAGCTCCTCCCCCATGATCAGCAGGTTACTTGGTCCCACCCCCGGGCTCCGGCGGCCGGCCGCGGAGAGGCTGTGTGAGCGGGGCGGGCTGCAGGAGGAGCTTAACTTTGGGTTCCTCCAGGACAAGTGGCTAGCGTGTGTTCTATGGGGTGGATCCATCCCGCCTGTCTCCGTCCATGATGCCGCCTGCCCTGCTCCTCCAATGACTGCACATCGCCCAGGGAGGGAGGCGGGCAGAGAGCTGACATGGCTGCTGGACAGTAGCACGGTCGCTCTGGGGGAGGGAGGTGGAATTCTGCCTGCTCCTTCTTCCTGCCCAGCGACTCTGCATCAGCAGCGCCAGCAAGCCGCCTCCTCTTCCCACTACACTCTGCACCAGCCACCACCTTCCACCTGCCAGGGGGACATCTAGAGGGGACCCAGCAGCTGTGTGTGCACCCTAGGTGGCTGCCTAGCGGGAGTGCCAGTCCCATGTGTAGGTAGTGGTGGCCCTTCACTGCAGCCCCTCTCAAAGTGCCTCCTGGGACCATTGGTCCCACTGGGTCCCATGGTAGGGCCGGCTCTGTCTCTTCCGATTTAATCGACTCATTAACCACTTCAGCCCCGGAAGGTTTTGCAGCTTTAGGACCAGAGCACTTTTTGCGATTCGGCACTGTGCCGCTTTAACGGACAATTGCGCGGTCGTGCGACGTTGAACCCAAACGAAATTTGCGTCCTTTTTTTCCCACAAATAGAGCTTTCTTTTGGTGGTATTTGATCCCCTCTGCGTCATTTCTGATCGCCGCTATAAACAAAAGAAGAGCGACCATTTTGCAAAAAAACCCAAATTTCTTACTTTTTGCTAAAATTCAAATCCAAAAAAAAAATATAAAAAAATTTTTTTTTTCACCGTTTTTGGCCGATTTATATTCTTCCTCATATTTGTGATAAAAAAAATCGCAATCGGCGTTTATTGATTGGTTTGCGCAAAAGTGGCCGCGTTTACGGATGATGAGAAAGAAGAGTTTAAAGTTTAAAAGAGTTTAAACCCCACAATTCTACAGAAATCCCCTCACTAATATGGCAATTTTTAACTAATGCAAACTATGCAATGAAAAAGGTTTATGAACTAGTATCTACATATCCAGTGGAGGAGAAAAATGCCCACATGATCAAATGGAAAAATAATTAGATCAGGAGTTCACATGGGACCAGTGGAAGAGATCTATACAGATCTCCACAAATGCATCCTCATGTATAGAGCACTGGGACAATGTGCAAAAAATAAGGAACAGATGGTATCTGACACCATACAAACTATCCAAAGTATACCCCAATACTTCCGACCTATGTTGGAGATGCAAGGAAAAAAACAGGCGATCTTTTGCATATCATATGGAGCTGCAAAAATGTAATAAGTTTCTGGAATTCGGTATCAACATTCATAGCAGAGTTAACGGGAAACTTAACTAAAATTACACCGGGAGTAGCACTGCTGGGAATTAATCAGGATATATACCCAATAAACTACAGAACAATAGTCTTTCATACATTGTTTGCAGCCAGACTCACAATCACTAAGTTATGGAACACTATAGAGGCGCCCAACCTATCAACAGTAATAGCTAGATTAAATATACAGGCCCAATTTGAGATGATGCTAGCATACAAAAACCACTCTACCATCTCATAAAAAAATGGGCTAATTGGATATCTCACCATAGAGCTTCACAATATTTTAAGGAGTGTGGTACATAAATATGTACCTAAAACTGATATAGTAAGTAGCTGGATATAAATGTGTATCAGCTTTGGAGTTTATATGCCTTTTTGTTTGTTTTTCTTTATCTCTTCCATTAATATTAAGACTCGAATGCATTATAAACAGCTATGTCTTCAACTCAAGTATAACCTGTTTGTTGGTCCTGCCCGCAGTGTGAACCCAATGGGGTGGACAGGCATCAATTAACAGTCATCACACTAAGCTGTTTTATCATTTAATATAATGCATTACCACAATGTGGCTTATTGTTAAAGCTGTATGAGAATATACCTTGTATTGTATTTTTTTTTGGAAATTTATTAAAAACGAAAGTTAAAAAAAAAAAATAAAAACTACCCACATAAGTGTATATTATTTGGTCTGTGTGAAATTTATAGAGTCTACAAGCTATGGTGCCAATCATCGAAAATTGGCCTATCTAATTTCTTGAGGCCCTGAAATGTCAGAAAGTACAAATATCCCCCAAAATACCCCTTTTTGAAAAGTAGACATTTCAAGATATTTAGTAAGAGGCATGGCAAGTTTTTTGAAGTTGTATTTTTTTCCCACAATTCTTGGGAAAATTAAGAAATTATTATTATTTTTTTTTTACACAAAATTGTCATAACAACAAGGTATTTCTCACACACAGCGTATACATACATCCAATTACACCCCAAAATACATTCTGCTACTCCTCCCGAGTATGGCGATACCACATGTGTGAGACTTTTACACAGCCTGGCCACATAGAGAGGTCCAACATGCAGGGAGCACCATCAAGCTCTCACGTCTCACCGAGGATCGATCCTGAGACCTGTGTCCTTGTGGTCAGTTCCTCACGGCCTTAGCCACGGAGAATCTACTATCTTTGTGGAAGTCTTAGGTGTCTGCAACTTTCTGATTGGGACTCTGGCTCCACCCTGTGGCCAACTGTAGGCAGTCACCTTATTTAGCACTCTATTAAATCTCACTTCCCCTTCCTGGGTCCAGTCCTACTGCACCAAGTGACCCAGGGGCTGGGGCTAGGGAACCTGTGGCTATGTCTATACCATTGAATCCTCCAGGTCCTAAAATCCTTCTTCCAGAGAAGTATGATGGGAACCCCGCGGATTGCCGGGGATTCCTCAACCATTGTCGGTTACATTTTAAAAAACAGCCTGCTGTGTTTGCCTCTGCTTAAGCCAAGGTGACATTTATAATTTCCTTGCTCAAAGACAGAGCTTTGTCCTGGGTGTCACCTCTTCTTGAGAGTCCCCAGTGCTCACTGACTATCCAACCTTCATTAAGACACTTGAAAATATTTTTGACATTCCTGGCAGAGTATCTGCAGCCGAGTCCGTATTCTTGACTTACGTCAGGGTAAAAGCAGCGTGGCATCCTACGCCATTGAATTTCATATGCTAGCGGCAGTGACCAACTGGGACAGTAGTGCCCTTAAGGTTGCATTTTGCAGAGGGTTAGTGGAACACATTAAAGGTGAATTAACATACCGTGAGATCCCAGCAGGTCTAGAGGAGTTTATTAACTTGTGTATCCTGGTGGACACTCGCTTTGCTGAGCATCAGTTAGAGAGAGAGCGCCAAGGACAAGATAATTCTCCCAGACTTGGTACTAAGTCTTCTCCTCTACAATCGCTAGTCCCTTCTGTCCCTTTTCCTGTCGGGTGTGAGGAGGATCCCATGGACGTAGGGGCAGTGCAGTTGTCAGACAGGGAACGCACCAAACGCAGGACCTTTGGCCTCTGTCTATATTGTGGGAGATCGGGTCATGTGCTGTGTTCTTGTCCGGTTCGGCCAGGAAACTTCCAAGCTTAATAGATGAGCGAGGAGTTCCATTAGGCCCTGCTGCTTTGAACCCTCCTCAGGAGAGACTTCTAGTCCCTATCACTTTGTCCTGGAATGACCAGTGCTTCTCCACAGTAGCCTTTATTGATTCTGGCGATGGTGGTGTGTTTTTAGATGGTGCTCTGGTTAAGAGACTCCAGATTCCCATGGTTTCAAAAACCCTACCACTCTGTGTGACGATCCTTGGTGGAGCTCCTCTGGGTGATGGTCTTATTTCCAATGAGTCCAAGCCTCTCTCTGTCCGTTTGGGGGCTCTGCATCAGGAAGTTTTGTCTTTCGATATTATCCTGTCCCCAAAACACCAGGTGATTCTCGGGTTCTCTTGGTTACGTAAACATAACCCTTCCTGGTCCTCTGGTCAAATCTCGATTTGGAGCACCTCCTGTCATGTCCACTGTCTCCAAAAGGTGGCACGCAATCAAGTGTCCCTCCATGAGGTGTCTACCAACCCTGAGTTGTCTGAGGCCTATGTGGATTTTGCTGATGTGTTCTCTGAAAAGAAAGCGGAGGCTCTTTCTCCTCACTGCCCTTATGATTGTGCTATTGACTTGCTTCCCGGTGCTCCTCTACCCAAGGGGAGGACTTATCCCCTTAACTTGGCTGAGACTAAGGCCATGGAGGAGTACATTAAAGACAGCTTGAAGAAGGGATTAATTTGGCCTTCTACCTCCCCCGTGGGGGCTGGGTTCTTTTTTGTCGAGAAAAAGGATGGAGGACTCAGGCCCTGCGTAGACTTCAAATCGCTTAACCGAAAGAATCAAAGAATCGGTATCCTCTTCCTCTGATTACTGAATTGTTTGACCGGGTCCAAGGATCTAAGGTCTTTACCAAACTGGACCTTCGTTCAGCATACAACCTTATTAGAATTAAAGCTGGAGATGAATGGAATATGGCCTTTAATACGAGAAGGGTGCATTATAAGTATCTTGTGATGCCTTTCGGTCTCTGCAATGCCCCACCACATTCCAGGAGTTTGTGAATGACATTTCCAGGGATCTACTTGACTCTTCCTTGTCGTCTACTTAGATAATATACTCATTCACTCTAAAGATTTGAAGCTTAATCGTTGCCATGTACGCATTGTTCTCCAAAGTCTAAGAGATCACCGGTTGTATGCTAAACTTTCCAAATGCTCTTTTGAACAATCGGAAATAGCTTTCCTAGGGTATATAATTTCTTCTGAAGGATTACAGATGGATCCCAAGGAGCTCGATGCCATCTTACAGTGGCCCAGACCTTCCATGTTAAAAGAAGTCTAGCGGTTCATCGGATTTTCGAATTACTATCAAAAATTCATCAAGAAATTTTACAAGATTCTGGCTCCCATCACAGCCCTCACTAAGAAAGGGACCAATCTAGTGATAAAACTAGCATTCTCCGAATGGCAACATTTATTAAAAGGTACATAACTCCCAGTTGTGGTTCAAATGGACCATAAAAATGTAACCTATTTGGAAAAGGTGACTGAATTCCAGACAAGCCCGCTGGGCATTATTCTTCACGCAGTTTAATTTTGTCGTAACTTACATTCCTGGTACTAAGAACAGCAAGGCCGATGCCCTGTCTCAGCAATTCCCTTGCGAAAATATCCAAGCTCCCCCGGAGTTTGTAGGCTGCTCAATCCCAGACTCCTGCCAATCTCTCGGTTCCGGATAATACTTTGTATGCACTTCCAGACTTACATAAAGAAGTTTTGCACTGGGCCCATGGACAAAAGATATCTGGACATCCTGGTATGAAACAAACCTTCTTATGCCTGAAATCCCTGGTTTGGTGGCCTACGCTTAAGAAGGATGTGACTGCTTTCGTTAAGGCTTGTTCTGTTTGGGAAGCCTTCAAAATGCCTTGATCTGTCCCTCAAGGCCTACTACAACCACTACCGGTTCCCCATTCTCCATGGACTCATATCAGTTTGGAATTTATCGTGGATTTGCTGGCTTCCAGGGGGAATACTGTCATCTGGGTAGTTGTAGACAGGTTTTCGAAATGGGTACACTTCATCCCGATGCCTGCCCTACCTTCAGCACCCAAGTCTGGCTCTGTCCTTCATTGAAAATGTTGTCCGTTTACATGGTATTCCGGTCAATATTGTTAGCGACAGAGGGCCACAATTCATTTCTTCGTTCTGGAGAGCTGTTTGCAAACATCTTGGTATCAAGAATTACTTGTCTTCTGGATACCATCCTCAATCTAGCAGTCAAACTGAAAGGGTTAATCAAGATTTAGAAACCTATGTAAGGGGGGGCGTGTCCAGATGTAAGCAGCGGCGGACGTCTGGGAGAAGAGCTCCTGCCATCCTTCATCCAATCCTGCACCATCCACCACTCTGCAAACCCTGTGAGGCCAGCTGACACCACCATATGTCCTGCTGACTGACGGCAGCACATTCTGGGGCATATTGCGGCAAGCGACTGGCCGGGTCCGCTAATTGAGGTCCCGGCTTGTGGCCTAGTCCGCGGATCGCCGCCATCCGCCGCGATTCCCAGCCATCCGCGTTCCTGTCACCCCTGAACAGCATATCCAGACGCCCATCTTCCCTCCTGGCCTCCCTGGAAAGGTGCTGCCCGAGGACACTGTGAGTAGAAGGGGTTAGAACGTGAGCCGCGGCCTATGCACGAGCCTCGGCCATCTTGGTACACCCTCACAGGCCTGATGTCTCCTTAATAAGAGGATAAACGGGCAGATTCCTCTGCATACCTGCCCTATTACCCTAATCACTGCTTCTGCCCCTTCAAGAGGATCTGACTGAACAGGGGAAGTGGGGGGTATAAGCATCAGGAGCAATTTGATTAAAAAAGCAGCCTCAATACACAATTGGTGAATTTCAGTGGACACTGCTGGGACAGTAACACTTTAATATACCCTTATACCTGCGGGTGATTCTCTTTCCTCAGGTGCCCACACAGCTGTTTTAATATTCCCCACAGCAAACTATACCTGAAGTGCACGGTGACCAGCGCCTCCCCCAGGCCAATATCCTCACTTGCTTTTTCACTCTCCCCTTATACACTTGTCTAACCAGAAGGGAGTATCCGTATCTCCAGTATAGCGGCGGAATGATGGTCAAATATGGCCCTCCTGCACCTGTCTCGGCAGCGGAACAATTGGCCCGGTTCAAAAGACAGGAGGGTGTGGGTGATGCGGCGGGCCCTGAGCGCACACCCCAATCCTCAACACACACAGCCTCCTTATTGTTGCCATCCCAAGGGATGAGCGACTCTGGTCCGGCTATCTTCAAAACACAGGGTGAGTCTCATCAGATACCGGATCCCCCCTACAGCCCTACTGACAGCACTGCCTCTGGACCACCTGTCGTGGAGCCTACACTAGCTGAGATTATGATGGCGATTCAGGACTGCAAGACCTCCCTGTCACTACAAATTGAGACTATCCGCATTGACAATTCCCTGCTGAAGCAAGATGTACAAACTTTAAGGGAAAAAACCAGAGCTGCTGAGGAATGCATCAGTACCCTGGAAGACGAAGTACACCCATTGTCGGCCGCTGTACAGACGAACGCTGCTGAAGTGGCGACACTCCGAGCGAAGATCGATGACCTGGAGAATCGCTCCAGGAGAAACAATCTCTGTTTTGTGGGGTTCCCGGAGAGATCTGAGGGCTCCCGCCCTGAGCGATTCCTACACTCATGGATACGAGAGGTGCTGGGGGTTGAAAACCTGTCACACGCTTTCCTTATCGAGAGAGCGCATCGTACCCCGCCACGAGCACCAAATCCTGGGACCCCTCCACGCTCCTTGATCGCACGAATCCTCAACTTCCAGGACAAAGTGACCATCATGCGCCTGGCCAGAGAAAAAGGCCCACTTAAATACAATGATAACACCATTTCCATCTACCCTGACTTCTCAGCAGATGTCCAGCGTCAGCGGGTTTCCTTTTCTACAGTAAAGAACCGTCTCCGACAGGAGGGTCTACAATACGCCATGCTCTTCCCTGCCAAATTGAGAGTCATATGTGACGGTAAAGCCCACTTTTACAACACACCTAAGGAGGCTATGGCATGGCTGGATGACCACGTAGGCCCGCAGCGTCGTAGAGGGCGCACGGGTCAATAGAAATGGCGAGTATGATACTCATCTAGGATATGTAGCCACTCTGCTGAACCTCCGGTTACATGTCTTGATGAGCCTTTATCACGCTGAGACTTCCTTTCCTCGATGGATGCTCCTAGAGGAGAGATTTAAATAGTCTACTATCTTGTGCCTGAACTCCTGGCTCATAGGGGGACTGAATTGATGTGGGCACTGGCCTTATCTTCATTTGTGCGCTCTTACAGTGCAGTTGTTGTGCAGAGGATGCCTGCCCCTCATCGGTTTGTGTTCACCATACATCAGTCCCCTTTATCCTTTGGAAAGAATGCGGTTCAACTTGAACAATTGCCGGACTGCTTTAGAGACCACATTGCAACTGGCGGGTCCATGATCACAGTCCGTGGTACTATTACAGGCTCTCCTAAAATTATTATTGACACGAACAACTATTTCGGTGGTCAACTGGCTCACCCACAGTATTACATATTCCTCTCAGGAACTAAAGTTATGTTTTGATGGAGCTAAAAATCTAACTCACCAACCCCATCCCATTTTATGGCAAAGCCATGGGAACTGTTCTTCACTTGTTTTTCTTTTTTTGGGCTATTGGGAGAACTTCTGACTGGTTTGGGATCCAAGCTCACTAAGTTGGGGATGGTTGAGCGGGGTGGGATGGGTGGGAGGGGAATTGGTAGACCTACTTTGGTTCCGAAACTGGATTTATTTTTTATTGATGTTTTTCGTTGCTACAGCAATATGTTTTCTTTATCGCTTTATATGGACAAAACTTATGATAACATCAGTTTGCCTAGGGGTATACTTCAGCTATGCTATTGGGCTTGCTCTCCATGCTAATGACTCTTCCGATATCCTTTACAGTATAAGAAATGTTTTAAATGTTATAGATGGCTAAACCACTAAAAATTATCTCGTGGAATGTAAGAGGGACAAACTCTCCTCACAAGCAGTCCCTGATCTTCTCATTTCTTAAGCGTTACAAACCACACATTATCTGTCTCCAAGTAACGCATTTAGTTAAGGAGCGGATACGCTCGCTTAAAAAAGCATGGGTGGCCTCCTCGTACCATGCCACTCACACCACATACTCTAGGGGTGTCTCCATCTTATTGGCCAAGTCGCTATCAGCTGAAATTGTATCTGTCAAGACGGATCCTGAAGGCCGATTTATTCTACTCACTGTACAAATTGCTAGGAAAACCTTTACTCTGGTTAATGTTTATGTACCTCCCCCATTTGATTTAGCTCTTCTTTCTAAAATATCTCTTCTCCTGGTCGCCAGGTCTCCTGGTCCGGTGCTATATATAGGAGATTTTAATGCTGTACTCGATCCCTCAGTGGACCGCTTGGGGGGAGGTGGCAGACCTTGTCCCGCTTTGATAGATTGGGCTGGAATTTACGGCCTCACTGAGATCTGGCGGTGGAAACACCCCACCGAATGTCAATATTCATGTCACTCTGACTCATTTCACACAATGTCTCGCATTGATTTAGCGTTTGCTACCCACGATGCTCCAATGGGAGAGACATAGTGGACTCTTGGAGGATAAACAGGGGCTCCACGATGCCTCCAATGCCTGGGAGGCCTCTAAGGCCATGCTAAGAGGTGCCTTCATGTCTATAACAGGTGTTTTACGTAAAAATGCTGTACAATGCACCAGGGTATTGGAGGAGGAGATGGTGGGGGCTGAGGCAGACTATGTGGCACAACCAGACCCCTCAAGGCGCAGAGAATATGAACTCAAATTGCTAGATTTAACTCAGAAACATATGTTACATGTGACACAAAAAATATTTGAGCACGGGAATAAGGCAGGACGGCTTTTAGCCTATTTAGTTAGACCAGACCATAACCCTGTCTCCGTTCCCCGTATTCTCACTTTACAGGGAGGGATCAGTGACGCTCCGCAAGATATTGTACTTGCGTTCCTGTCCTTCTATACTGACCTGTATACTACAAGGGCCCATTACGCAGACTCACATCTGAGTGAGTATTTGGCACAAATCCCACTTCCACGCTTGACAAATCAGGAGGTGGAAGATCTAGAAACTCCCATCACGATAGAAGAAATCAAAAGGGCAATTTCACAACTCCCAAATCATAAATCCCCTGGCCTGGATGGTTTCCCGGCCGAGTGGTATAAACAGTTTGACTCACTACTTAGCCTTCTTCTCCTTAATACTTATAACGAGGCTCTCAGGCAGGGCATCCTCCCACCATCTATGCGAGAAGCGCTGATTGTCCTATTACTAAAGCCTAGAAAGGATCCAGTCCTCTGTGAATCATACCACCCTATATCCTTCATAAACGTGGATGTTAAAATTCTCGCTAAGGTGCTTGCCAACCGTATCAATTTAGTAATGGGGAAATTAATAGGCTGTGATCAGGCGGGGTTTATACCAGGAAGATCCACTAGAATGATTATGCGTAGATTGTTTCACAATCTACAATACCCCCATGATTGCACGCCTACCAGGGTAGTTGTGTCACTCGACACTAAAAAGGCATTTGATAGTGTGGAATGGCCCTACTTATTTAAAGTTTTAGAGAACTTTGGATTCGGCCCCCGTATGATAGCCTGGATTAGACTCCTATATTGCTCCCCAACCGCCGGTATCAGGGTTAACTCATCGGTCACGGAGGCATTCCCGATCACCAGGGGAACCAGACAGGGGTGCCCTTTATCTCCTCTCTTGTTTGCTCTGGCCACGGAACCCTTGGCCATACAAATCCGTCACACCCCTCAAATAAAAGGCCTCCCCATTGGGACTATAGAAGAACGTATATCACTCTATGCCGATGATACTTTAGTGTATCTGGCAGACCCACAAGACTCCCTTAAAAATTTACTAGCCCTTATCAATACATTCGGAGACTACTCGGGATTTAGAGTGAACTGGGAGAAGTCCGTCCTCTTCCCTCTGGACGAGACGGCTGCCTCACAGATCTATGCGGGGTCGGAACTACAAGTGGTCTCCTCGTTTAGATACTTGGGAGTGCTGATACAACTACCGCTCTCTAGGTACATCGAAAATAATATATAACCCTTATTGAAACAACTACAGGAACACACCCAGAAGTGGATGGACCTTCCACTGGATCTTATGGGTAGGGCCAATATTATTAAAATGATCTATCTTCCCAAGATACTTTATGTCCTGGCCAATGCACCAAGTAAAGTCCCCAAATCCATCTTTAAACGCATTGACTCTATATGTACAACAATTCTCTGGCAAGGGGGACCCCCAAGAATAGCCCTTGAGATGCTTAGACTCCCCTCCCAGCTGGCTGGCCTAGGCTTCCCTAATTTCTATTTATATTACTTAGCCTCCCAATTGGTGTACATTCACGACTGGTTACACCCCAGCGATAATAATGCTTGCACTAGTACAGAAGGGGCTATTGTCTCATCCATGGAAACACTTCATAACGTGATTTATAGAAACCGTGTCCCGGATAGACCAGGGACAGCTGTGATACACATGTCCCTTTCTCTATTCCGGACGATTAGAACCAAATTCGCACAGGAACCGTGGGACAAATCACCGAACTTGCCCCTATGGTACAATGGTGTTCTAGGAGAATTAGAGTCTATACCGGACCCTGTAAGATGGACATCAAAAGGAGTTAAGTACCTGTGTCACATTATGGATGACGGGGGTTTTAAGCCTTTCAGGAGTTTGATCTTCCAAATTCCTACATATTTTTTTTTATCAATTAAGACATGCCATTAGGGCACAATTTGGCAACCTGGACAGCACTCCCCACATGCCCCCCCTAGAAAAACTGCTCAGGGATCCAGCCGATACCAAACTCATCTCAACTTACTATATGGCCTTAGTTTCTGATATCAATCCCAGATTTCGAATGGCTCAAACTAAATGGTCAAATATGGATATACAGATCACGGAGGAGGAGTGGACAGAATTTTCTGACACCTTCAAATCATTGGTAATCTCCTCCAGAGACCGAGTGATTCAAATCAAAGTCTTTCACCAATCTCACCTTACCCCACTCAGACTCTATAAAATGGGACTGTCAACCACGGATACATGCTTTAGGGGATGCGGCCAACAGGCAGATTTTTTGCATTGCTTCTGGTCATGTCCAATAGTACAACACTTTTGGAGAGATATTGGTTCATTCATTTCAGCAGCCCTGGGCCTACCTAATATTATTAATCCCAAAAACTGCCTTCTGGGGATTTTCGGGGACCTGACATTGTCCTCCTCAGCAAAGAGACTCCTTCGAATTTTATTATTTTACGTGAAGAAGTCCCTTCTACTGACGTGGAAGAGTTCACAAACATTAAACCAAAACATATGGCTGAAATTGGTGAATGAGGCGTTACCCCTATATAAAATCACGTTCGATCTTCGAAAGCGGAGCAAGAGATTCTATAGGATTTGGGGCGGATGGCTGGCCAGCCCTCTTACCCTATGCCCCACCCTGCCATAGGGAGCGATGCCACCTGGTTTGCCTCGGATCACTACCGACCCACTGGGCATGTCATAAGTCTCAATACGCTATACTTTATATTTGTTGAATTATGTCATGTTTAACTAAAATATATCTGAATACCGTTGGCAGTAGCTGTACTTAGGAAACATTCTGTTAACACTGTGAAAATCATTATCGGGTGGGATACCCGAAGGTTTGTTGTTGGGTTTTTTTATGTTTGCATGTCTTTATAATCAATAAAAATATCTTTAAAAAAAAAAAAGAAACCTATGTAAGAGCTTACGTTAATGCTGAACATGATAATTGGAGTGAGATGCTTCCTCTAGCGAATTAGCCCACAACTCCCAGTGGCACTCTTCCTTGAAATGTTCTCCGTTCCAAGCTGCCTTTGGTTATCAACCAAAAGTCCTTCCCTTCCAATCTTCACAAGCAGAGGTACCTGCAGCAGCCAACATGGTGTCTAGGTTAACCAAGCATTGGAAGGAAATAAGGGAAGTGCTGCTACAGTCGGTTCGCAATTACAAGGGGTATGCAGATCAGCGGCGGCTGGTGTATAAGGGGTGCTTGGGCGCCGCCTTCCCACCGCTGACAAGTAAGAAAAAAAAAGTCAGCCCGGCCCCCTACAGGAGGCACTGGTATATTGACTTTTCTTTTTTTCTCGGCTCCTTGCTGTCTGCTGACAGCAAGTAGTGAGCCAATTGGTCAGTCAAAAAAGACTATATGTGTGCGCTGAACAAGCACACACATAGTCTGATTGGCTGCCCTGAGCCATGGACTGACTGACATTGGATGCTGTGGGCAGGGGTGGGACTGTGGTGGACGTGCTGGCTGTGTGATTACTCACACAGGCACAGCACTCCCCCGGTTTCAGTCCCCACTCCCACGCCACTCACCATCCACTCCAGGCTCCAGCATGCTCTCCGCAAGCTGAAGCTCTGCACAGTGTCAGCCCACTCTCCGCAAGCTGATCTCTGCACACACCTGCCTGCCTATCAGATGGGGTAAGTGCGGGACTTGTCCCGACTTCGGGGGGGGCTCCTATCTGGGACCCTGTATACCCTATTTGGTGACTGTATACCCTATCTGGGAACTTGTATACCCCTATCTGGTGACTGTATATCCTATCTGGGACCATTTAAACCCCTATCTGGTGACTGTATACCCTATCTGAGACCCTGTATACCCCTATCTGGTGACTGTACACCATATCTGGGACCCTGTATACCCCTATCTGGGACTCTGTATACCCTATCTGGGACCGTATATACCTCTATCTGGTGACTGTATACCCTATCGGGACCCTGTATAACCTATCTGGGCCCCTATATACCCTATCTGGGACCCTGTATACCCTATCTGGGGCTCTGTATACCTTATCTGGGGCTCTGTATACCCTATCTGGGGCTCTGTGTAACCTATCTGGGACCCTGTATACCCTATCTGGGACCTTGTATACCCTATCTGGGACCCTGTATACCCTAGCTGGGACTCTGTATACCCTATCTGGGGCTCTGTATGCCCTATCTGGAACTCTGTATACTGCTATCTGGGGCTCTGTATACTGCTATCTGGGGCTAGGTATACTGCTATATGATGATTCTGTATACTGCTATATGGTGACTTTGTATACTGTTATATGGTGACTCTGTATACTGCTATCTGGGGCTCTGTATATTGCTATATGGTGACTCTGTATACTGCTATATGGTGACTCTGTATACTGCTATCTGGTGATGCTGTATACCATTATCTGGTGATGCTGTATACCCTATCTGTTGATGCTGGGTTGTCTACTCCTGACACAAGGGGTAGAAACTATAAGGGGTGGGGCTTATGAGAAATGGGAGGGGTCAAAAAAGAAAGACGGGGTCTGGAGCCTTCCCATCCTAAAATTTCACCAGCCGCCACTGATGCATATTGTCGCAGAAGACCTGCACCCCGTTTTCATCTTAATCAGCTTGTATGGTTATCCACTAAGAACATCATACTAGGACAACCTTCCCCCAAATGTGGGCCTAGATATATTGGACCCTTCCGCATCCTCAGTCAAGTTAACCTGGTGGCCTATAAACTTCGTTTGCCCTCACATCTTTGGATTCCCAATATGTTTCACGTATACTTGCTTAAATCCTTTTACAAGAATAGACTTTCTCTACCCTCTAGACATCCTTCTCCTGTCTTGGTTGATAACCAACAAGAATATGACATTAGTAAAATTCTGGATTCCTGACGTAAGGGTAGCCAATTGCAGTATCTTGTGGACTGGAAAGACTACTCCATTGCAGAAAGCACTTAGGTACCCGCTCACAACGTTCATGCCCCACGACTAGTCAAGTTGTTCCATAATAAGCATCCTTCCAAGTCCAAGTAGCCGGGAGCATCTTTGTGGGTGGGGGGGGTACTGTCACGCCTTGACCGGGATTGATCCTGGGACCTGTGTTCAGTTCCTTACGGCCTTAGCCATGGAGGATCTACTATCTTTGTGGAAGTCCTAGGTGTCTACAGCTTTTTGATTGGGACTCTGGCTCCACCCTGTGGCCAGCTGTAGGCAGTCACCTCATTTAGAACTCTATAAAATCTCACTTCCCCTTCCTGTCCTTGCCTGACCAAAGGTTTTATTACTGTCAGTTGTTTATCCTGTTTGATCTGTTACTAACTTTGCTTGTTCCCGACTACGCCTTTGGATTACTCGCTTGTACTTCGTTGCCCGATTGTTGCCGAACCTTGCCTCTCTCTGACGCTGTCTCTGCTGATCCTTTGGACCTCTGCCCGAATTTGCTACTAACCGTGAGTCCTTTATTTATGGTTGTTCCTTGATTTGATTGTTTGCACTTGTCATTGAGCTCCCAGAATCCTGGCTGCAGGACCGCAGCCGCCCTCCACCTGATACCGGGAAAACAAGACTACTGGTCAGGAAACCGGAGTGATGGTTGGGGTTCCTGGCAGACCTAACACAAGCATTCTAGGAGCATAAATTACACATAAAATCTCCTAATAACCTATTACATTTTTGAAGGCCCTGGAGCACCAGGACAATGGAATTACCAACAAAATGACCCCCTTTTGGAAAGCAAACATCCCAACATATATTCTATGAGGCATTGTGAGTCTTTTGAATGGTTCATTTTTTTCCACAAGTCTTCGAAAAACGTGGAAAAAATATGAAAACACTTTTATTTTTACACAAAGTGGTCGATTTATAAGATATTTCTAACACATAGCATGTACGTAGCAAAAATTACCCCCCAAAATACATTCTGCTACCCGTCCCGAGAATGGCGATACCACATATGTGAGACGTTTACACAGCCTGGCCACATAGAGAGGTCCAACATTGAAGTAGTACCTTCAGGCGTTCACACTTTTAAAGGTCTTGGAGCACCAGGACCATGGAATTACTCACAAAATGACCCTATTTTGGAAAGTAAACACCGCAATTTATATTTTATGAGGCATGGGCTGGTCATAGGTACTCGGGTACTCTGATGAGCTGGTGACAGGTACTCTGGTACTCTGAAAGGCTGGAGACAGGTACTCAGGTAATTTGATGAGCTGGTGACAGGTACTCAGGTACTCTGATGGGCTGCAGATAGGCACTTGGGTACTCTGATGGGCTGCAGATAGGTACTCGGGTACTCTGATGGGCTGCAGATAGGTACTCAGGTACTCTGATGGGCTGGTGACAGGTACTCAGGTACTCTGATGGGCTGGTGACAGATACTCGGGTACTCTGATGGGCTGGTAACAGGTACTCAGGTAATCTGATGAGATGGTGACAGGTATTTGGATATTCTGATAAAATGGTGACAGGTACTCGGGTACTCTGATGAGATAGTGACAGGTACTCGGGTACTCTAATGAGATGGTGACAGGTACTCGGGTACTCTGATGAGATGGTGACAGATACTCGGGTACTCTGATGAGATGGTGACAGGCACTCAGGTACTCTGATGAGATGGTGACAGGTACTTGGGTACTCTGATGAGATGGTGACAGGTACTTGGGTACTTTGATGGGCTTGTGACAGGTACTCGGGTACTTTGATGGGCAGGTGTCAGGTACTCAGGTGCTCTGATGGGTAGGTGACAGGTACTTGGGTACTCTGATGGGCAGGTGACAGGTACTCGGGTACTCTGAAGGGTAGGTGACAGGTACTCTGATGGGCTGTGACAGGTACTTTGATGGGCTGTGACAGGTACTTTGATGGGGTGGTGACAGGTACTCTTTATTATGGGGGGCTGATCAGTGTGACTGGGGAGTACTGTGAACGGTAACGAGCTGTTACCGCAATCTCCTTCTCACACGATCGGTGTGTGAGGAGGAGGAACCGGTAACAGCTTGTTACCGTGGTTTGTTTACATCATGTGACTGGTTGTGATTGAACACAGCCAGTCATGTCGTAAAGAGCCAATTTCATTGGTTCTTTACACTGATCGGGGCTGGGCTTTGTCCAAGGGACAAGCCTCAACCCCGATTGCTGCACTGTACGCTCCCAGGGGGCGCGCACGAGCGGCGTGAACGAGGATGGCTGCAAATATCGGAAGTGACCAGCTGTGATAGGACACAGCCGGTCACATGGAAAAAGCCAATTTTATTGGCTCTTTACCCCGATGTGGGATGGACAGAGCCCAGAGGGACACACACCGGGGGCCCGCAGAGCGGCGAAAACGGGAGGATGTCATATGACGTATACCCAGGATGGGGAGTGCACCTTGCCGGCGTATTATTACTATATGCTGGTAAGGAAGTGGTTAAGGATCTCAGTCAAGTAATTGCCAGACCATTGTACCTAATCTTTAAGAGTAGTTTACTGACTAGTATGATACCAGCTGATTGGAGGAAATCCAACGTAGCACCAATATATAAAAAAGGACCTAGATATATTCCTGGGAAGTACAGACCAGTTAGCTTAACATCAATAATTTGCAAACTCTTGGAGGCAATAATAAGGGATTATATACAAGATAATTGTAATGAAAACAGTATCATTAGCGGTAATCAACATGGTTTCATGAAAACGGAGATAAAATACTGCGCTACCAGTACTGCAAAAATAGTAGCAGCTGCTGCTACTCCACTTTGTCTAATAGTATACACGTATGCTAAAAACGAGTGCAGTGCTTACTACATAAAATTATTATTATTTCTCCGACAGTGCATAAATTGTAAACAATATTACATCTGTTTCCAGATAAAAAGTGCAAGACAATTGTATTGATACTAGTGATACCCAGTGTCCATAAAAAGTGTCCGTGCTAAATTAGAAAAGTGCCAGTGCTTTGAACAATACATCTTTCTCTTAAAAGTACAGTGTCCAGTATTTAAATGGAGAACTTGAAAACTGTAAGCAAAACGCCAAATGTTCTCGTGCCTGTGAAAAATACCTGTGACCCATAGTGATCATAGTTATGTTAACAGAACGTGAAAAATAGACCTTTGTCTACATTATAACAAATGTTAAATACGTGACAGCCTCTTTATTATTATTAAAATACATCATTCGTGACGTGAGCAAAAATCGTATGCACATATGATAATCTGTTTCACCTCATCGTCGTCGACGATGATAAAAACGTCATGAC